>JAGGAS010028404.1:0-10114 GCA_017657355.1 Termitomyces sp. K1Ac | reverse complement strand
GAGATGGAAAGTTCAGCAAAAAGGCTTGCAAAGCAGTCCTAATCGGGTACGTAACTGGAAAGAAGGCATATTGGCTCCTAGACATGAAGACGTGAAAAGAGTTCAACAGTTGACACGTTCGTTTTGACAAAGGGAAGGAAGGTACCTCCAAAACCGTTGACTTGAACAATGAGGACATCCCACTTTCTGAGTGAAAGTGGGAGCCGAACTTTATGCACCCATCACAAAATCAACGTGCCATTGGCAAGCCAGTCGCAGATGCAAGCGGCGAGGACTTAGACTCCGAGTCTGAACTGGCCCCAGAGCCGGTGGGAGCCACGCCACGGGACGTAGACCCTACACCCAAAAAGAAGGAGATGCCAGCACCTCCCAAACCATTGCCGCCAGAAGTACCACCAGCTCAAACACAAGGGACAGCGAAATCTGAACCAGTACCCTCGAGGCCTACCACCACAGCAGAAAAACGCAAACGCTCGACTGAAACTAACGGACCAAACTCTGGGTCAGTGGGAGCAAGGCCTGAGCAGCCCAGGGAGCGAAGTACACGCACCCAAAAGCCCGTAATTCGAGACGCTGATTATCGCCGTGCGGTTCAGCTGCAAGAGCAACATTGAGACAAAAATCGGGCCAAGAAACGTACTCGGGTAACCGAGGAAGGTGATCCAGGGGGCAACAAGACGCACAGAACGTTGCTAGACATACAGTCGTGAGCTGACGACCCAGAACTCAGTGACTTAAGCGAGCTGACAGAGTCCGAGGATGATGAAGAAATGTACTTTGCAGGAATATCACAAAATGGCCCGTCAGAGAACCCACTCTCTCATAACGCAAAGGAAGCCTTTGAAGGGCTGGATCGCAAACATTGGAAACCCGCACTGCAAGAGGAACTGCAGAACCTGATTGACAATGACGTGTTCGAGATTGTACCTACCCCCAAGGAAGTCAAACCCATAACGTCGAAATTAGTCTATCAAGTCAAGTACAACGCAAACAGGAACATCGAACAATACAAAGTTTGAATTGTTGCACGTGGCTTCACTCAAGTCAAAGGGGTTGACTATAAGGAAGTCTGGGCTCCCGTTGCAAATCTCGAATCGATATAAATTATACTGGCACTAGCTGCAAAATACAACCTCAAGTTAGATCAGATGGACGTAGCTACAGCGTACCTAAATGGAGAGCTTGAAGAGGAGCTCTACATGACTCCTCCGGACGGCGTGAAGGTCCCAGACGGATGCTGCTGGCGCCTAAAGAAATCATTATATGGTTTAAAGCAGGCTGGACGCACGTGGAACCTCACGTTGGACAAGAAGCTTCAAGGCCTCGGCTTCACATGCTTAAACGCCAAGACCTGTCTCTACGTATTCCGCCAGAATGGAAAGATCTGCTTCCTGGTTATCTACGTTGACGATTTCCTCCTGGCTTCTAACTCTCGACCGTTCCTAGACAGCATCAAGCAAACGCTTTCTAAAACTTTTAAAATGCGTGACCTTGGGGCCGCAACTTACATCCTCAGGATACAGATCAAACGGAACTGAAAGGCTCGAACAATTTCCCTAAACCAAGAGCAATACATCAAAACTGTTGTCAAATGATGCGGTATGCAAAATTCGAAGCCTGCCTGGACTCCCATGGCGACCAGCTCGAAACTTACCGCTGAAGACCCAGGCAACAACGCCACAATCGCGGACATGGAAATGGGAGGCAAGCGAGTATCATATTCCAGCGTTGTCGGGTCCCTCATGTACGCCATGATGGGAACGCGCCCCAACATTGCATACGCTGTTGGGGTACTAGGCCAGTACACAGCAAGCCCAAAACACCATCACTGGGCTGCGGCGAAATGAGTCTTACGGTACCTGAATACCACTAGTGGAATGGAGCTCAGATTTGATGGGAACGATGTCGGGTTGGACATGTCATTCCATGGCTACTCCGATGCAGACTGGTCTGGAGACTCTGACACATTGAGATCAATGTCTGGATACGTCTTTGTCTCTGTTCGCGGCGCCATCGGCTGGGGGAGCAAACGTCAGACCATGGTGGCTCTTTCCTCCACCGAATCCGAATACATAGGACTCTGCTATGCCAGCCAACATCTAGCTTGGCTACAAAATTTCTTCGAAGACATCGGACATCGTCAAGAAGGAGCCTCCAAACTCCTATGCGACAATCAAGCCGCAATCATCCTCACGAAGGAAGCCCAGTACCGATCTCGCACCAAGCACATACAACGGAAGTATCATTACTTGTGTGACGACCTTGTAGCGAAGAAACAGGCGGTTGTACGCTACGTTCCTACTGAGGACATGGTCGCCGACATCTTCACCAAAGCGCTCCCGCATGACAAACATTGGAAGTTCACAAAGGCAATGGGTCTTCGCCTCCACACGAGTGGGAGTGTCAAGGATAGAGATTAGTACTATGTGCCACCACCGCGTACATCACGTGTGTTCGGCTACACCTTAAAATTTGTTTTCTTTGTTTGTCACACCTCAGTTCGTTCTCTCACTTAGAGTCGCGACTGAGGTATGTTCGATACTATTTTATTCTTCACATACTTACGCTTACACTGTACCTAGTAAATCTGGTTTATTTCTAGGTACTTAATATATTTAGTTCGTTCTCTCACTTAGAGTCGCGACTGAGTAAATCTGGTTTATTTCTAGCCACGCCACTCTCTAGCGCTCGATCTTTGAAAACGCCATCATCTATCGTGAGTCGTTTTGATGTGCGGCACTCTGCGTCACTTTGTATTCACAAAGAGCAGAAATCCTACTAAGATCACGGGTTGTATCGTGTGAGGGTGCCGAGGGCAACACATCCATAAGGACCTTCTATGTGTTTGGAGGCAGGAACGTGCGGATACCGACAACAAAATCGACGGTGACTTTCAATTTTGGACAAGCAAAGAAGCAAATGATACATACTGTGACACGTGACGGTGCGTCACGATGTTCCCTCGACCATCACTTTGATTCTTTGCCAACCAATCCACTGAGATCGATGTCACAGGCCTGGATGAAATTGAACCGACCACGATAAAGTTCACTCAAGGGAGCCGATTTGCGCTAGGATTTTCTACTGTCCGTGGCCACCCTCAACGACTTGGAACTTTGTCGCAAATCCTTCCTTTCGTATGGGCCATTGCTATATCACACTATCTCCGTAGTCCCCTATGCGGTCCAATCGCTCTCCTTATCTCGGACTCCGTGACATACATCCTAAGCCACGTCTATAATCGAAGTTGACGTCCTCCGAACGTCACTGGAAGCCTAGCGTGAGTGAATGCTTTCAAATCCGTGTTCTATCACTATTTACTCTTTTTTCTTTTTTTCTTCGCCAGAATCACTTGCCGGCGTGCGTGACATGGTAAAGTAGGGTGCTGATGATGATAATGTAAGTTATTTCGATCTGGTTCATTTCGTCTCATTGCACTATTCGCTTATCTACTACTCAAGAGTAAAGTGCATTGATTGTAGTTATTCCCGCCCGTCGGACAAACTAGGATGTTGAGATTCTTCTATAGGAAAAATGACGGCACTAAAAACCCTCAAGTACGTCCCACCTCTCGAGTTCTTTTGGCCACTCCATCTACTAACAATGTCCGTATAGTGTAATGTCCATACAGTGACCATGCTGTGCATGGTGGTTTCCTTCAGTCGCTTCGTGTGATGGAACGACGAATATAACTTCCCTCGTCTCGTATGCACATATAGGATCGTGGTTGACACAATTTCACGACAGATGAGAGCATGAGATGGGGTTGAATGAGATGGGCCGGGCTCAAGATGAATCTGCAAAAAGCACGTTTCCCAGTGCCGAGTTCTATCCTTCCTAAAGCTTGGTAAATATCACCAAAGTCCCTTCTCCACGTTTTCACTACCGCATGCTCGTTAGAGTAGCGAGGCTGGCAAACCTTTTATGAAATTCAGATTTGCATATCTTCGTCTCATTGTCTCTCATTTCCCTAACTCAGTCACCATCCTCATCAAATCCAGCACCACTCAAGTTTGAGGCGAGGGCTCGATGAGCACTCACGGAGGCTTTCATAAACAGTTGGTATGGTCCGTTAGACGACTTGTGAATGGTTACCACTCCCGCATGTCCCCTTTGTTTCTCTTGTGCCATCGCTTAATGATGGGATCTCGGCTTGACTGTATCTCTTGACGTATTCCGATGTACCCAGCACAGTGCAATGGTGGGGCCGACCAGGGAGGTACGGAGATACAATAAGCTATCGGATGCATAACTTGTGCGTTCCACTACGTTCCTTCATTTCCACGTTCTCACGCGCCGATATAGGTACTTACAAGCACAAAGGCGGTCGGTCCGATGAAGACGAAGGCTCGATCAATTATGGTCTACTTATTGACTTGCGGATGAGCAGGGCACGGTGTTATATCAACGCTGGGGTCGACATTTTGTTCGAGTGAATGACGACTCGACCGACGTTCTCGCCGACGATGACGGTCTGGGCGGCCTTCGTGTTTGAGTGGAGAAGGTGGAAAGGTTCATTATGCGATGACTTTGTACCGATATTATTTTCGCAGAGTCTTACAACAAGTAGTTTCACGATGGAGTAGTGGAGGATCATGCTTCACAGTGTTGGTACTGAATCCAGTGTCATTAGTCAAAGCAATGACAATACAGTACTAGTACTTTCAAAAAGGGTACAAGGAACATGTTACTCATCTGGTCCCAGCCGGAGGTACAGTAACTCGTTGTGCCCATCATTATGCTCTGTAGCCACAATCGTCTCATCAATTGCCTCTGACTCTATCTATGTATGTCCTTGATGGCTAACGGATACATGTTTGATTCACGTATACGTAGGTGAGCTTGCGCGCATTTCGTCACCACGGAAATAACGCACAGGTCCGTCAACCACCATTCGCAACGCTGACGTCGCTAGCTGGGATCAAATAAGTGTCCATATTGTTCCTCGTTGCCGATACAGACATCCAAAACGCTTGCAGATGTTTGTTGGACATCTGACAACTCCTTGCATGGGTACTGCTGGAAGAGCGGCCGCCTTGGATGATTGGGAGTTGTACATGATCAAGGCCTCCTGTCCAATGCATGCGTTAATTTCCTACCAAAGCCGGGTTAGTGACATATTATGCAACGAATTCTTTCGTGGGAATGGCTCGAGCTTGTGAGCATGTTTCGAGTCTTGAACGTCAGTAACGACATGGCAGACCAGCGGCAACTGCAATGCGAAGAGTTTAAAACGAGTCGACATGTTATGCAAGAGAAGGTTTGAAGAAAGGATGGCGGCTTCGAGTAAGACCGTTTCTCAGGGAATCAACCTACGCACAGTAGAACAGCCCTGGCCTGGAACGGGTACATAGACATCAAAGGCTCAAAAAGCGGTAGGAATGCAACTGCCATGGTTTTACCAAATCGTCACCTATGTAGCAGCTGCTGTCAGGCAGCGCCTGAAGATGTGCGGGCTTACGGAACGCCGTCGCGAAAACAGAAAATGGAAGTACATACATGACTAGATACTAGACCCATCTGGAAATAATTGCGGACAACTGATGGTGTCCAAGAGTGACTGGCACTGTTGGCAGGTTGAATAAGCGAAGCTATCAACCTCCTGCCCTTATACTCTTACCACCACCTTCAAGCATCCAGGATAGTACAACCAAGGCCCTCCTTCTAGGTTCTCTGACGTTTCATGTCTGGCTTGGGCAGTGTTCCTTGTATACTAAGCTCCAATCCAGATGTGTCTGGTATTGGTGTGCGAGTCGCGATTTATATTCAGAATTTCCTCAGCTTTGTACCAGCAATCGCAGCCCTGAGAGATGGCAAGGTCACATTTACTGAACTTGAGAGCTTGGAAGCTCAGTCCATCACAATCCTTATTACTGCTCTCGCCATCCTCATTTCAACTGTCATCCAAGCTAATCGGGAAAATGGTATCACAAACTATCACACCTCAATTGTCCTGAACCTCAGTTGGATGAACAACACCAACTTGTTCATCTATTTTTTCCTCTATGCATTTCGAAGAGCGCACTTAACACCACAGCAGAGGAAGGATGAAGACAGGTCTCTTGATGATGATAATGAGTGGATTTCTAGAAAACCCCACCATCAGTTGATGAACTGGGGATTGAAGGTCCTAGGAAACATGTCCCACATTTCTGGACGAGGGGAGAAATCCAAGGATAAGGTCGAGGAGACTGTGTGCCAGGGAGCTGATCATGCATTGGAGATTCAAGAACAACAGGCATGGTATCACTCAGAATCTGGAGGTCAAGAGGTCACAGATCAAAATTCGAAAGCCAAATTTGGAAGCCAAGGAGCTCAGTTGAAACAAACATCCTATCAATTCCTGCAGGATGAGACAAAACGAGTTCTGATGGATCCTGTTATCATTATTGGCTCTTTGCATCTAACATTCATGGCTGCTATTGGTGTATGGCTTTGGAGCCATCCAGCTGCTTTTGGGAGCTCTGAGAAATGTTCTTTGTCAATGCCAATATTTGTCTTAGGTAAAGGGATACCACTGGGATCAAAAACATTGAAAGTATGGTCTATTATGGTTTACAGCATCCTATTAATTCCTATGCTGAACCTCACCATACCTATCGCTTTCTTTGCACTTCTTCTTGGTTTCAGAAGCAAAAATCAAAGACATTTCATTGAATGTCATCAAGTGGCAATAGGATTGGGTATTCTTAGTCTGATTGAAGCCATCCTACTCATTGATATTGAAGTAACATTGGCCCACAATAAGCACCTTGTTAGTGTAGGTGAAGCTGAATGGACATTTGGTCAGACTCTTGCTATTCTTATCCTTCTTGTTCCTTCTCGTGACCTGCTGGAGTCAATCTTTGATCAAGGAGCTAGAAAGCAAAGAAGACGTCTTTTACTTAGTGCAGCTAATGGAGCCAGGGGAATGGTTCAGGTGTTGCTTGAACTTGGAGTGGACAAACATGACCTTAGTAAGCAAATTATCAACAACACAACAGGCTGAGTTCTGAAAATCATAACACTATCCAGATACCCTACTTTTCAATAGATCTGAAAATGGTGATTGGGAGATGATGAAACTTCTTTTTGAGCATGGTGCTGATCCAGATAAACCCAGTAGGCTATATAAATCTAAATCATACATGAGCAATATCATTCTTATCATAATATTCTGACAGATAAAAAGGGAGAAACTGCATTTGTTTTGGCTGCAAGGCAGACACTTCGAACTCCTCTCAAAGTTTTTATTGGGGAGGATGTATATGTGAGCCAAACAGGTAAGAAAATGATTTTATTCTTGCAATAAACAATAACTGATGGTGATATTATAGATATCATGAGACAAGCCTATCTGGCTGCAGCCAAAGGCTATACAGTCTCAGTCAAATTCCTCCTTGAGAAAGATGCAAATAATGATGCTAAAGGTAAAAGATTTGCTTCATAGATTCATAATGACACTTCAAAGTGCTTAAAAATTTAGATAGAAGGGAGGGGAGTGCACTTCATTTAGCAGCATTGGAAGGACATCAAGAAGCTATTCAGCTTCTTCTTGAACACAATTTAGATGTGCACATCAAAAGTAAGATTGTTTGCTATAACCAGTTATCAAAGGGTTGATGATGTTCCTGAAGATGACTTTGAGCAAACTGCACTCCACCTTGCAGCCAGAAATGGGTATCAAAGTATTGCCAGGCTTCTTCTTGAATACAATACAGACATACATATCAAAGGTAAGGTACCTAGTGAAAGCTGAAACCAGTTTGTACAGTGTTGATGGATTCTCTACAGACAAGAGTGGGCAAACTGCTCTCCATTTGGCAACATGGAGAGAACAACAAGATATTGTCAAGCTTCTTCTGGAACACAATGCAGATGTACATGCCAAAGGTGAAATTTACTGAAGCTCAGTCTTGATAAAGCTGATAAATGCTCTTACAGATGATAATGGGCACACTGTACTCCACTTTGCATCACAAACTGGGCATCAAGATACTGTCAAGCTTCTTCTTATGCATAATGCAGATGTACATGCAAAAAGTGAAGTGCCCAGTAGATATTGATTCAAACAAAGCTGATACTGTTCTTTCAGACAAGTATGGGCAGACTGCCCTCCATGTGGCAGCACAGAGTGGCCATCAAGATATTGTCAAGCTGCTTCTTGAACATAATGCAGATTTGTATGACAAAGGTAAAATGCCTACCTGTCAGCTTTTACAAGTCAATGATGATATTCTTGCAGATTGGCATAAGCAGACTGTGCTGCATTCAGCAGCACGGTATGGACATCAAGATGTTGTAAAGTTTCTCCTTGATCATGGTGCAGATGGTATAGGTCAAAAAAGTAAAGTGTATACTGAAGTTCAATTTATTTTCACTCTGCTGACAGTGGATCCTGTAGAGGAGAATGAGACAACTGCTCTTCATCTAGCAGCACAGGGAGGACATAAACATACTATGAAAATTCTTCTTCAATACAATCAATTAGATGTACATGTTAAAGGTAATGCAATTTCCTGGTATCATCAGTTCTCAGAGGTAACAGTGTCCCTGTAGATGAAAATCAACAGACTCCACTCCATTTGGCAGCTCAAAAAGGGCATGAGGATATTGTCAAGCTGCTTTTTGAATATAATGCAGACATACATACTAGAGGTGAAGTGTCCAGTGGAAGTTGAATTCAGAGGGCTGATAGTTGTTTATACAGATAAGAATGGACGGACTGCTCTTCATCTGGCAGCATGGAAAAAACATCCAGATATTGTCAGACTGGTTCTGGAACACAATGCAGATGTGCATAGCAAAGGCAAAAAAGCTTTGCTAAGACTAGTTTTGACCAAAGTACTAATAATATTGTTTGCAGACAATAATGAGCAAACTGCATTCCATTTGGCAGTGCCATTATTACCTTTGATGATAGGTGTAGATTGGATGGATGAAGATATTTTGATTCCTAAAATACTTCTCAAGTACAATGCAGATGTCCATGCCAGAGGTGAAGTGCAAAGATACTAGATTCAGTCTTCCCTTAAAACTTAAAATAATGTTTTTTCTAGACAAAAATGAGCAGACTGTTCTCCATTTAGCTGCACAAACTGGATATTTGGAGCTTGTTAAGCTCCTTCTTGAGCACAGTGCAAATGCACACAGCAAAGGTGAGCAATGGAGCCAAGTTATTGAACTCAGCTAGCATTTTTGTATATCTGAATTTTTGCAGACAAGGCAGGATACACTGCTCTTGATTTAGCTAGACTGAAGAGTCATCAGGATATTGTGAAGTTTTTTGAGCATCATACAAATACTGATGTACAAAGTAAGAAAATATATCCAATTTGACCTTTTTCCACTCATTATTAACCTTTTTAGTTGGAAACAAGATTGAAATTTAGTATTCAATGTTGTAGTAGAACAATTTGATGGATGTTAATGGGCCAGACATGAATGATGTCTCCATCTAAAGAGGGTCTTCTGTGTGAGAATAAGAGCCATTGAGTGGTTGTAATAACAATCAGTAGGTCATGGTTGTGAGTGTGCTGCATATATGAGGCTAAGTTTGGCTAAGTTTGAAATAATTCTGTTGAAGAGAAGACCAGATAACTTGAGTGTATATACTAAATTTGAGATAGAAAGTTGCTTGGTATATGCAGTAGTTGTAGGAAATGTATGTATATCAATCAGATATAAATAACTGTTGGTTCATGCACATAGAGACATACATATGTCCTGTGTCATATAGTGGAGCAGAGTCCATTTTGTGTATGTGTTCAGCAGAGTCCTGTCAGGTCCCACTGACCCAGGGGCTCACACCTAGAGCGATAATCCACTAGTTGGAGAGATCTGTGAACTGGCACATAGACTTATGGGGCATCGAAGTGGTCTGTGTCACTGGGAGCACAAGACACACTAAAAAGTTGGGGTTGAAGGTTGGCAATGCTAAGTTAAAGTGAAGAGAGATTGAAAGATGGACTTAAAGCAACATTGGCAAAAAGACCGGGAAACAGATAGATTGTGATGATAAAGACAAAGTAGACAAGTAAATTGAAGTAAGAGCAAACTGGGAAAACTGGGGTTAATATTGAGACTAGGGACTGACTACAAAAGTACAAAGGTTCAAGTACTACAGTAGAACAGG
>JAGGAS010028402.1:0-10176 GCA_017657355.1 Termitomyces sp. K1Ac | reverse complement strand
TGCCTTGATGGCATTGCATATCCAGTGATGGGGCTTCGAGCACGCTTGATGCTGACATAAGCATCATGCCCAAAAGCGGAAATGGGAGTCCCCTGACATTATCCTTACGAGGCAAACTTCCAATGAAATTAGTTAGTCTTTTATGATATATTGGATAGACTAAAGTCGCATGGGTATCAACAAGAGGATATTGAGCAGAGAGGGGGACAATAACTGATCCTTGTACTGATTCAATGGAGTTGCGAGTACTGAGTTTGTTGTTATTGGTGAGTTTTATTTGTTTACATCGAGATGACCATTCATATAATGACATGTGTTCTAAGGCAGGTCCTCAATGAACATAATTTAATACTGGAGTAAGACCAATTACTCTTCCTCAACATTTTACAATAGTGATTTTGTCATCAATGTTGCTGACTGGATGGGATGTATCATCAGATTTCCATGAAATACCTGCTTCTTGTACAAAAGATGGCCAATATAGATTGCTAAAAGAATGGTCGGTGTAATGGTCAGGATTCCCCAACAGATACATACATATCATAGGTGAACCCATCTCTGTCTTTGCGCTCAATGCGTTAACTGTCCTTGTAATCAAAATTCCTGCCTTTTACTGGGATAGAAGGGGTCCATTCACCAAGTCAATGTTCTTTTCAAACACAGATTTTATTGCCTCAAATATAGAAAACGTTTTGAGAGAAGGTTTAGTGACATACTTTGTAACATATATAAGTACAGCTTTAACAGCAGTACCAGATCGAAGACTAGTGACATCCGTATTGCAGCGGAAAATATAAGTTACTGGAGCAGAAAACGTATTGATATTAGGTTCTGACTTATGCATGTTTATAGCTCCAGTGGTAGGATCCACTTCTGTCTGAGCAAAAAGAGGACAAGGAAATCTCCCTTTACAATATCCTTGATTCAAACAACCCTTGTATTTTCTATTTTTCTTGTGAGTACCATCCTTATTCCGCGTATCCTCACAAGTATGCCTATTAGTCCTATAAACCAATTCATCTACCGTACACTCAGAATAACCCCACCAGGTTTGAAGAGAAATGCATTGTTTGCACATTGAGCAGCCACATGAACAAGGTTTGGGGGGAGCTTTTGGTAAAGATCAAGTGGGATCAACATATCCAGGCAATTTAGCAGCTGACTTGGTAGCAACTTTGATATCGGATTTGTGACCATTAAAAAAATCACCAGTATATGCTGCCTCAAGATATTCCACTAAGGCTTTTTGAAAATGTGAATCGGGGTCCATAATACGTTGTCTGGCTTCATCAGGCATGACGCCACCCAAAATCCATACAAGCAAATGTAGATGAAGAGTCAATCTTCCTTGTTGTTCCACAGTCCCATAATAAGCAGATGTATTGCCATACAGATGAGGATGATTGGAACCTACTCCTAGGACATGTTTGATGAAATTTGTGACCATTAAATGAAAGAATCGAGAACCTGCAACAGGATTTTTTGCTATTAAACAAAAGGCCTCATCCTGTGACAACAGAATGTCGGGTTTATATTCAGTATTGGAGCCAGCAAAATATATACATAAGGGGTGCCATATGTCAGCAGGAGATAAGGTTATATACCACAAAGGAGCACCTTGTCAGGCAACCAATGACCAGATCTCATTATTCATGTATTTCTTACTAGTAATAGATCCTTCAACTTTTTCAGCAACACTGTCAAGGTCTTTGATAATTTGATAGCATAGTTTTTCATCTTCTGTCTCTGGCACAACTATCTTTCTCAAAGACAAACGTTTAGCAAGGTCACTCAACATGTTTTGGTTAACAGACATCAGTCGAGAGGATATCTCATTAAAATTATGTTTTTCTGCAGCTAGAAAGCTGCTTGAAGTTGCAGCCTTTACCTGTTCATGACTAAATGCAATGAAGGGAAAGCCGGTATCCAATTGAAAACGCTTATCATGATATGCTTTTTAGTTGATAATCAACTTGATGAGGACCCTACACCCCCTAATCCATATGGAAATAGCCAAGGGAACATTTGGGGATACAAGGTATCAAGATCTTCACCAACAAGACCGTGAATGATAAAAGGACACTCACCACTATCAACACCATCTTCACCAGATGAAGTAAACACACTTGGAGTGACAGTCAATGTGATGGTGTTACTTTCATGATATATTATGTTAACTGGAGGTTGGTTGTCTTTGTAACCATCAATATTTGTATAAGAAACAGTGACGTTCTGATAATCGGAATGATTTAATACAAGCCATTCCAGCACCTGCTTGACACAATTTCAGTCATGCTCAGTAGGTTTACATGGGCCTGTAAACAAGATAGCAAGGACATTGTCAATATCTTCCCTTGGAGGAGGCAAGACGTTGTATAGCTTGTATACAGGAGACTAGAATGCCACAACGTGCGCGTTCATCTTGTGTAAACCTGACAAAACCCAAGCATAGCACAGAGACTTCCTAACCCTTGACACAAGTAATTGCTCTGCAAAATTAAGATCTCACAGAACATCAGGGACAGATTCTATCCACATTCCATTAGTGAGGGCATATGTAGGAATCTGACCTTTCAACAGGCTGTTTCTACAAGTAGGACATACTGAGTCACATTTGGGGGCTAGCACAGGACCCTCTAAATCGGCAATGGGATCAGAGGACGTGAAACGTTCACAACAAGTGACACCGGTCACGTTCAAAACATTTAACAGACCTTTGACACTTTTTAATGGATGCAGGAGCAACTTGGATGTCAGTAAACCACAAACAGCACACCCAGATTCTTCCAGTCGAGAGGGTTTGCTATCCTTACAAAAGCCTTTGATTATTTTACGTGTGAGTTCCATGTCTACTAGCAGAGGAGGGAAAACCGTTGTGCTATCAGGATTGGGTGTATCAATCTCTAAAGGTATATGATCAGCACACTCCTTTTCCAATGCATCAACCTTACAATCCATTGTTTGTTCCACAAAATCCACATTAGCACCACGGTTGAATGGTTTACAACCACTTGTGGAGTCGTTGATGAATGGATCAGTCCAAAAGATGGAAGTAGACGTAGTACAATTAATACAACCATGACAGTTGAAAGCTGATAACATGTCTTTACAAACAGAACCTCATGGGAAAACAATAGAATGGACCTTGGCCTTGATTTCTGGATATTCAATCAAGTTAACAAATTCAACATGAGCAACATATTTGAGTACACTGCCAGATGAAGTGTTAGCTGAGCCAGCGACAATATATGGTTTGATTTCAGCGGCACCAAAACTGTAAGAAAATCCACCACCAAGCTGTTCAGACCTACTCATATGATTAGCAGCATTTTGTGAAGAATACGGAAACTTGCCTAGCTTGAAAACATGGAAAACAAGTGGATTAAATGTGACGTCCAAACAAGACAATGAAATAGAAACAGACAATAGGTTAAGAGAGTCAAGTAAGATAGAAGACACACAGCAAACAGAAAGCAATATGATGGTCAATGAGGTCAAATTAGCGGGGAGACGAACGCCGTATATTGACAACCATACTGAGCATAACACCTTACAATGAGATTTAAATCTTCAACCTATGTTATTACTCACAATCATTCTAAAAGCAAAGATGTAAGATACTCGATATAAGACGTTGCGAGTACAATTGAGAACGCATAAACAAACATCAATGATAGAAGGTCGCCATTTTGTGACACAAACCAACCCAAGCCAAGGAGGGAAACCAACAAATGGCTGACCAATTATGCTAACAATTCCCCACTTTGTCAACATATCAAAAATACGCGAGTCATGAATCATGTTTGTGAGACATGAACGCATGGGTTGCAATGATGATAGTAGTTTTGTCATTGATATGTTGATAATGTTGATACATCGATTCAACAAAGGCCATTCTAAAAAGGATAAATGGGTCGTGCACAATCAACAACAAGATAGATGCATAGGAGACCAGAAACAGGGTTCGTGGATGTCAAGAAACAGGGTTGTTCCAATTAAAGACATGCCTAAGCAAAGAGATTGACAGGAACATCGTTCCAAATTTCTACAAGAGCATCGCTCATAGGAGGGCATATCAGCCATTAAGGATAAGTCATCCATATGTGTGGGATAGAGCCAGTTTGATAACATAAAGCAATCATATGGAATAGACAATAAAGAACCACCAACGGATGAATATTGGTAGATGGGTCGAACAAGAGGACAGATTCTAAAAAAAAAAGACAGTTGCAGTAAGCACTTGTTTTTTGAGGCATACAGAAAGAAGCATACTCGATAGCACGGCCATCTATGAGAGAAGGATGATATGATGCAAAGATAGCCACAAACAAGATATAAGCACCCAGCAACAGAGGAGGACATCTTAGTCTCATTGCTGTAAGGTGCGAGAAATGAGGAAAGAGTGAAGAAAAGATAACAAAAAGTAAATAGCATGCAACAAATTAACAACAAATAACAGTCAATATACCAAAATATACATAGTTAGTTAATTTCAAATTTAAATAAATGAAAATTAGCATTAATTTCATATTTTGAGGGTCACGGTGGTACTGCTACCTTTGAATACAATAGGGAGTGACATGTAGTCAAAAGAACAACTCAGTACAATAAAGGAAGGGATATCAAGGAAGGAATAATCAGGTAGACACACCTCAAACATGTTTTGCTGGTCTGTCATGGTGTAGATCAACAACATCTGAAACAAATACAAATATAAGAAAAAATAAAAATATTATACAACATACTGGAAGGAACAGGCTCAGACGGCATGATATGTTTTGAATTACAAACAGGAGGGAACACATCTATAGCCGGAGTGACGAACTTCAACCGTTTTGTGATTACAATATTGGCATGGCATATACCATCCATATAGTCAAAATCTTAAGAACAGGTAAAGAGCAGAAGGTAAGTTCTGGGACTCAGATTCATGGAGACGGTCTGCCAAGATCTATGACAGATAGAGAGGGTTTAAGCGGATAAGACAATAGATTAAGTGAGAAATCAAAGTACCGAGACAGGTGAGTCTTCAGGTAGCAAGGTGTGTGAATCCAGGGTAATTAGAATAGAGTCCACAAACTTGGCAAAAAGAGGATTGTTGATGCAAACATGACAGGTATGAAGAAAAGACATGGAATCAACAAACGGATAATGACTTGAAATCAACACGTCCATATTTTTGACAACATCATTGTCATTGGTATTTCTGACAACATGAGCCTAAACGGAGGCGTCTGAAGCGTATTCAATGATGTCGTCACCAACAATGAATTTGAGATCACTGGCACGTCTCTCATCAATGTCCAAATGACTGGATTTGTCAGCGGCCTCAAGGTCAACAAACACATTAGACCAAAGCAAGAAAGAAGAAGGAATGGAGGGCTGTTCCAGCAAAGACAAACGTGTAAAAGACTGACTGAGTCTATGAAAAGCATTAGAAATGATGCAAATAAAAGCAAAAAGACATAAGACAGACCCCGGAGGGGAGCAAGTCATTGTCAGAAGAGACAATAATAGGACTGCCCAAATAAACAGACTGCATGGGAGTTTTGAAGGACTGTACAGCATTGGACTGTACATCACTGGACTTGGTGGTACCGTGAGGACGACCACAAGGATGTTTAGAAGGAGAAGAGGTCTTCTTAGATGCCTTTTCAGCCTTATCCTGATTGGCTGCAAGAGCCTTAGGGCCTTTTTGGATTGGAGTTGGGCTTATGGTCAGGTTGGGTTTAGAGAATTTAACGACAAACAGCTGGGTTAACAATGAGTTAGTATGGGTCACACTAGCCCAGTGACTGAGATTAGGAAGGGACAAGTCACAAATCATCACGATATGTCACAGATTGATCAGTTTTATCATATCTATTATATATTCCATGCAGCACGTCTCGGAGCTTCTTGGCAGTACATGGAGGCTTGTTGGGGTCGTAATTTTCCTTGTTCGAGTCCTTCCTTTTGCTTGGCAGAACGTGCCATAGCAAGCTCGACTGTTTCGACAATGAAAACGATAAGATATCAGAAGTTTGATTAGATCACACGAGATGATCAGCGTTACAATACCGTGACACCAAGATCCTACCCAACGCTAACCTACACTAACCTACCCGCAACCCGAACGATTTATTTACATTGGGTTAACGTGTGAAAACTACTAACCCAACGTTAACCCGGGTTAAGCGTAAGCCCAACTCCAATCCGAAAAGGCCCTTAGGGGTTTTTACAATGGTGCAACTACAAATACACATGAGAGAGCTATTAATACAGATAATCAATGAATAACATAATACAGATAATCAATGAATTACATACGTTGGACACTACCAAGAGCAGGAGGAATGTGACTTGGAGCGTTCAAGGAAGGCGTTGCAGCCACAATTCTACACATCACATAAACAGGGACAAATAAGCGCACTACAAAGAATGGTCAGAGGAAGGAAGACATACGCGCGCATTTCTTCAAACAAAACATCTGGAACTGACAAGGCAAGCGCCTTGCATTTGGAGACGGGAGTAGAAGTATTACTAGGAAGAAGTCAGCGCAACGTAGAAAAGAAGACAGAAAGTAATATGCCTCGAAGGACAACGCTCAGTGGAATGGACAGGACCAACACCCTTCAATGCAAGGAGAGAAGGAGGGGGGTTACCGACACTAGTGGGTACAGGCAAAACAACAGATTGCGTGTTTAAGGAAGGGGTGGCAGCCACAATTGAGCGCATATAATTTAAATCCCTGCAGAGAGAGAGTAAACAAGAATAGTGAGAGAAAATGAAGGAATGATGGATGAACAAATTGTGATCATACTGGTCGACAGTATGTAGCTTGGAACCCGCAGAGTCGACAATATGAGGTTTAGTCATTTTTGAAAAGCAAGGCATGGTATGAAAGAAGAACAAACGAAAATGGCAGGCAAAGACCAAGAAGATGATATTAAATACTGAGAGGGCAAAACAATAAACAAACAAAAGGCGGATATCCATGGAAGGAGGCAGCAAATTACCTTGGAGATAAAAGGTGACGACAGGGATAAAGCACCAACGTGGTGCAGGAACAGAAGCAAAGTTATGGTAGATGAAAGGAAGTTGGATCAATGCAAAGCAAAAAAGATACAACAATTCAATGGAGAAGGCAATGGTAAATAAAGGGAATACCATGACAGCATTTGATGAAACGTCGTTGATATAATGTGGACCAAATGTCCATAGAAGTAAAAAGAGGCACAGAACAACCAGGGAAGCAGAAGCGGAAGCAACTCTCTGATAGACCTAAAGTGATGCCAATTAGAACCAGGACACAGAAAAGTATGTAAGAAGCAAAGATAGGAAGGGGCAAAAGACCACAGGAAGTGAAAATGCACACACCAAACCACATAGATGGAAGGTCCCTACAACAAAATGAGTGCCAGTAAGTCACTATGACAAAGGATATAACGCAGGAAAAGCTCATATAACGCATCACGTTGAATAGAAGCCATGCTTGAAAAAGCATCAGCGGAAGTTCGGAGACCAGATGAGAACAAGCTGCATGAACTCACGAAGGTATGAAGATACAGAGAAAGATATAATGCAAACAATTGAACAAATACAGGAGGCGGAATGGCGAGACAAACTGGTCATACAAGAGTGTACATTGCCCAAAGCATGGAGACTTCTGAAGGCACAAGAAGATGGAGGTCAAGCTGATGAAGAAGTTGTGTTCACCATACACGGCGTTATAGCCAATAAGGATTTCCACCTATTGGTGGTAGAGAGAAGTGAGTAAACTTTGACAAGGGGAAGAGGAGACAATTTGACTAACACAACGTTTGAAAGAATGACAATGTCCAATGCAAGATTTAGATATTTGAAACAATCTGTGAAATTGGCAGGACTTGGCACAGACACATTTAAGGGGGCAATAGATTCTGTGAAAGCCATACACAAACTGTTCAACTGATGTTTTGGAGATGGGGAACTACAGGAATGGTGTTGCACAGACAGTAAAGAAAACACGTTTGACATAGCAACGAAATACATGACACCTATCAACAAGGCACCCCACGACGAAAAACATATCCCATTCAACAACGAGATGGATCCTAAAGGTATTCTCGAGAACATGGCAAAAACGGGATATGTTTGGATGGAAGATAACATCATGAACTACATGAAAGGAAGGGCAGGATCAGGAGGACGAAGAATGTAAGAAATTTTAACCAATCACATGAGCACAAAGTAAACATACCATATGCACAGTATTGAACCGATGCACCCGCAAGCATTCCGCATGGGAGACATAGTCAAAGCGGAGATTTTGTTTGTTGCAGTGCCACTCAAAGGAGACACATACAATATGCTGATATTCATGAGATTGCTGACACTGATCAACGGATCGTTTAAGCAGGTATGTGATAGATACAACAAAGTCCAAGAACGTACTGAAAGGAGAGACAGAAAGTGAATGCAACCAGAAAGGAGACCAAACATATTACATTGAAGAGAAAGGTGACGAAATGCGTAACAGCAGAGAAAGGATACAATATGGAGACCAGTGATTGAACAGGAAGATGAGGAGATAGATAAAAGATAAGAACCCAGTTACACATGTTACTTGATAGTGAATGATGAAGAGGGTTGACAAGTATACTGTATTATGATGAGGCAGGATTACATAAAGTGAGGGAAACCCATCAACGTCATTTATATATTTTATTTATAATATTAACATAAAAAGAAGATGGTTAGGGGAAGCAATGTTATGTAATTTGAGGGAAACCCGATGCCTACTGTCGACCAACTAGATATGAAACGAGATTTTGGATGGATTTGGCTTCTACAAAGACTGCTCAGATCACTTATAAATTTTAGAATCAAGGTCTCTAGTATCTAATATACAGTCATCTGAAGTTTTGTATTTTTTCACAATCAGGGAGGGATGCCACAAACATCCCGAGGAGAGGGTCGTTTTTGGCATGAAATGAAACGTGACAGGTCTGTGACCTTGCCAAAATTTCAGATTCCGCAACGTTGCCGCTCACACGCCGAGCAAAATGCAAAAGTGCACTTGATGGGATGCTGAGCGGAGCTTGAAATCTTGTCACGCAAATTCATCCCTCAATTGTTTGAAGCTTCCCTATGCCACTATGAAGCTTATTATATGTCCAAACAATGATTGTTTGATCTATACTATGTTCTTATGGTTGTAGGTTTTTTTTTGAAGAATATTGGATCAAGATTTATCTGACAGAATAGAGATGAAATGAGATGGAATAACAAATTTTGATCATCCTCTTGAGTTTGATTTTTCTTATCTTCTTTTGGCCTCATGTATATACAATTTGAGCTGGGGAGTTCATAGAACACATGTATAGCATTACTGAAAATATTTACAAGAAGGATCAAAGGAATGATGCAATATATAGAAGCTATTTACAGTGGCCATTTCATATCTAGGTCACGTTTCACATCTAGTCGGTCGACAGTAGGAGAACCAACCACAGGAGAGCAACTAAGTCCATAGATTACGTGAATAGAGGGAAAACCCGTAGACGCATATTACATCAACAAAGTTGGAGAAAAAACACAAACCATAAGAAATAGAAGAGAAAGCGGTATATGTTATGCGGACAGAGATGGCAAGTGTGATGAGAAAAAAAGAAAAGAGAGAGTATATAAATATACAAGAGACAATAGACAACAACAATAGACGAGAACCAAGGGGGTGCTGGCTTTTGAAAAAAAGACAAGGGGTCAAATTTATGGTTTCGAGGTCTGTGGGCTGGACTAACTAACTACGTAATCAGGCACATTTCCATATTGGGTAATTCCGAGATCCGAATACATCATTGTGATGTCATCCACAATCGTAAGCTCCTTGCCCTCAACACTGTGCATGCCTTGCACAGCCAATTTCTGAGAGCCTGCTCCACCTCACCTCCACACATGCAAGATGATACTAAAATTTAATGTCAGGTATGTTGATGAACTATTCAAAGAAGATTCTCACCAATGATGGCTTACAACTTGCTTACAACCAATCATTTTGCAGTGCACTGTGGACCCATATGCATTTCTTGAGCAGGCTTCCTGCAAAGACAATGCCACAAATCTCCAATGTTTTGCTTCTTTCTGTTTTGTCACAACCTCAAGCCAAGTCCATCCTCAATTGCCACTCTGGAAAGATAATGTCAGACCTGGAAC
>JAGGAS010028401.1:0-10207 GCA_017657355.1 Termitomyces sp. K1Ac | reverse complement strand
TCGACAGAAGAATCAAACCTATGGAAGTCTTTGAACATAATAGCCCGGCGGATGATCAAGTACAACGTTTCGAAAATCTTCAATAGCGATCGCACCTTGGCAAGCATGCCTCCAGGTTCCGAAGATCTCAGGCATTATGTGACACACAAACTTGTAGAAGCCATTGTGAGTAACATATTACACACTCGACGTTACACAAAACAAGTGCTTGACCGTATCATACAGAAGGATTTCTGTGAGCGGCATCCGAGCCCATCCTCCGAGTCGAACAATGGCAACTCTCCAATTATTTGTAATCCTAGAGGTTCCGACTGGAGTGGATTCCGCGCACACGACGGTACAGATAGTCCAGAGCTCCTCTTCAATATGGAGTTATGTTAAGCTATTATTTCGTTTTCAAAAAACCCTCCCGTGCATTGGTCAGACCCATAACTTCATTGTGCCAACCGGATTTTTTCCCCGTCACATATTAATGCTCCTTATTGCTTTTGGAGCTAGTTGAAGATGAACGCCATACCTGATGAATTAAGTTAAATTACATATATGTATGTCATTTCGAAAGTAAGTAGAAGGATATCAACGATATAGATACCCCAAATATCTCTGCATAGTATCAATGGTCTGGAGTCTGGTAACCAATGGCTGTGAACATTACAAGATATTAGTCGGAAGGAACGTCAGTGAGCGCTCTATATTCCCTTGAGAACCAAGACTGCAATTGACGCAAGAAGCTACTTTTCCCACTTCCATTACAGCCAGGATCTCACGCCGAGACTGAACTTATCGTTGACATATTACGAGTCACCGCGCAGGACAAACACAGCCTATGGCCGCCAAAATCCACAGATAGATACCTCTGAATTCATCTACATGTATAGGTGTCGCACCGAGATGAGCTCTCTTTGAAACGCCATACTCATCTCATTGGTATTTTGAGTCGACTACTGGTCGACTAGCCTAGACAGGTAACCTTGCGAGCGAGTAAAAATGATTTCTTCCAAGGAAAGAATAGTGGTGTAATCTCTGAAGGGCAAAGTAATAATGAACACTGATAGAGAGCGAGTCTACGTCGCTTGAGGTATCACTAAATTTCCATTATCAACACTGAACAGACGGTCACAAAAGTCGAATGGAAGTCTTACTACATTCAGATCAATCATCTTCGGGCCATCAGGGAGATGAGCACTCTGTATTCCCAAGAATTTCAAGTTTGACTTCGCTTTTGACTTCTGTCTTGATCCATTTCGTTTTGTTATCATGATCAGCTTCAACTTCGGCTTTGACCTCTAATTTGATTCTCTTCTTCTCCTGTGTACTTATTAAAGACCACTACAGAAGAAATTGACAAGAAAACATCAAGAACACTTACATCCCCTTCTGCGTCTTCCGTGAGGTCGATTATTTCTGATGAGCCATGTTGAAGGGGGTATTTCCTTTTTGCACTCTGCTTGATGGGCACAACTCCATTCGCCAGGAGGACCTCTATATCGACAAGTAGAAGTTTAATAATTCGATTGATAAATAAAACCTGAAAACCGACGCGAACCTATTGGACGATACCAAAAGATGAAAGTACTCAGGTGACGTTTTTTCTTGATCGTTGCGAACTTCTTTTCCCGACACGAGGCTTCGTGGCCTAGTCTGAGCAGATTTAGGACGACTACATGCACGTTGGCTATCCCAGAAACTTACTTTGCGCGATGCTCCAACACCTTTTTAGTACGTTCATGAAGCAGCTGCGTATCCGGCAGAATGCCAGGTTGTACAAAATCTGTCTCGCCCTCAATGTTGACCTCAAATATATCCAGTCGAATCTCTCCAAGATGCGTTGAAGCCGGTATGTCCAGATACAATTCGTCATCTAGAAATCCGGTGATCAGCTGGCCGTTTCAGTGACACGAACTATCCGAAAAAGTCACCAGTAAGTTCAAGCTTCGCAAACGTCAGCGGCCTTTCCGTGGTTGTCGACGTGCACACCGATCCTTTGCGTACGACATCAACGCGTCCGTACGGCCGTTGCACCGAAGAGTACATATGCTTCGCGCCACAAAACATGCCGTCGACAGCGAGATACCCTGCAGTGCCCACAGAGCCAATAGGGTCTCTCCAACACACAGTGAACTCCTGAAGGCGCGTCAGAAAGGTGTCGATCATCTTAGTACTCGGCAATAAAGGAACAGACCTTCCCCACCACCGAAGGAATCCAACAGGCTACCTGTTTCGCGTCGAGATCAAGTTGAGGTCCGTAGTGAGGGAGATCTACACCATCCATAGATACCCAAGCAGAAAGACCGTTCAGTTCTATCATGACTCGTAAGTATGTAGTAGGTTCTGAAAGGAAAGGAGTGGTATTTCAAATCACATGAAAAGACATCAGAATGTGTAATATTAATAGACATGAGATTAATCAGAAGTCGAGAACAGCGCACACTAGTTTAAAAATAACAAGGCAATAGTTTAAAGGTATGTTGGAATTTACCGAGGTATGTAAACATCAGGGGGAGACTTGAGCGTAGAATCCGACTTGGAACCTGGTCCCAACGGTCAATACATTGAGACTATGAGCAGGGCTAGCTTACTATGTGAGATCGATCACTTCACCAGGCTGTCGGAGTTGGCGTCTGCCTGAGACATCCTCTTTCTTCACTCGGAACGTTACAGGCTCCTCTTTCACCCGTTTCCGTGTCCGTATTTCTGGTTTTCGTTCCAGAAGCGAAGGTTCGTCCTAAAGAATCGCATCAATGGCCCGAATAAGTACAGTGACTAAGTGGTGGTCCTACCAGCGTGAGATCAATGATTTCATTGGACGCTTCACGTTTGCGCTGCTCTCGAGGTACGATTCCGTTTGCCTGAAGTTGTGCTATGGAAAGAATTGTTGAGAGAATAGAAGCATTTGATTCGTGTATCACGCACCAAGTGGTCGATATTTGAAAACAAATGTCGCTAACTTTTCAACGCGCTTACTTCGAGTCCCATGAGTTGAGGGTCTGCAGGTCGTCTCGGTCCCAAGTCTTCGTACGTTTAAGTATACTGGTCCCTTCGAATAAGATACGGTCTTACCTGCAACGGTGGCCCATCGCTTTCTTGGATTTCTCGTGGATCTTCTCTGGTTCTGAAAACTTTGTATACACATTGGGCGTCTTTCCAGCTAGTTTACAACGATGTATAACAAGCTTTATCTCGCCCAGCTCAGGAGAGGTAGCGTTGTACAGATACTGATCGTCATCTAAAAGAGCGTTCAGCGCTTTCAGCATCGATACGCGCTATGACCAGCATCAGAACTGACCGGTAAGCTCCAATTCTGAAAACATAAATGGCCTCTTGGTTGTAGCAGAAGTCCTCATTCCATCTCGGGAGGCAATCCCATCGGCATATAGGAATCTAGAGTTGTTGAGCAGCTTGCCGTTACTTCTCATCCCATCCACGGAGACACAGCCTGAACTTGGAAATTGACGAAGTGAATCTTGCCAATATACTGAGAATTTCTGAACTGAATGTCTGAGAGAAATGTCGTTCTCGGACTGTCGAGTCGCGTACCTTTCCAGCCTCAGAACTGATCCAACATGTTGCCACCGTCCCATCCGCAGAATACTCGATGGAATGTTGTGGTTTTTCCTCTCCATTGACGGTAATCCAAGCTGTGTAGTTGTTGATTTGCACACGCATTGTGGAAAAATGTGCGTCTGGGAATGACCGAATCAGCTGGTTTTTTGAAGACGCTTCTTCGAAATGCTTGTCGCCACCGTAGAATAAGAGAAAGAAAAAGAATAAATAGACGCCTAGACCTATCCTAGACTCACACTTTCGTAGACGATGCGAAAGCTGTGAAGAGTCGCAAAGTTTGGCTCGGAGGACGTATGTTTGATCCAAAACCCGATATGAAACGAGGACTGCTAAGATTGACAATCCATATTGCACTGACTTATATCGAAAAGGTCCGGACACGAGATTGAAGATGAAAAATGATTGGTATATACAAAATACAAATGGAGAACTCATATATCAAAACCGAGGACAGGAACGATTCCAAGTCTTTTTTGTACAACCACAGTTAGCCACCCTCTACTCCGATTCGGGCTTATAATCCGGGCGCAACGAGCGGACAGTCTTGCCTAAATATCATCGCCAAGCATAAGATGTCTATTCACAGCAAGAATCAGATAAAAAAAGAAACGAACCTGCACGCCAGATCTCCTGGTCGTTGATCTCCGCAAGCTCCTTGGCGAGGTCCTCGCGGTAAGTTTTGCGGCCATTGAACTCGAGAGATTTGCGAGTCTCAGTTCCGTTCTTCACGCTCTCGTAGAGCTGCTCGAAAATGGGAACGTTGGCCTTTTCGAAGATGGGGGCCCAGTCAAGAGCACCACGGCGGGCGGTGGTGGAGCAGGCGTTGAACATGTAGTCCATGCTAAAAAGACAAGGGAGTATGAGGGGCAGACAAAGGATGAAGATGAGTTCGTGCGTACCCGTATTTGCCAATCAAAGGGTAGAGGGACTGGGTGGCCTCCTCGACAGTCTCGTTGAAGGCTTCTGACGGGGTGTGGCCATTCTTGCGAAGGACCTGGTATTGAGCCAAGAACAGACCCTCTATATACCAATTCAGTTCCCAATCATACATCATACCAAAACGTCGACTTACGGATACCACCCATCAACTGTCGTCATGGAACTTAATTAGCTTATTTTCGTGAAGTCGGTAAAGATGTACGAACCACACCACGTTCACCGTAGAGGTCGGAGTACACCTCCTTCTCAAAGGTAGTCTCATACAGGTACCCGGATCCAACGGCGACACCGAGGGCAACAGCCTTCTCCTTGGCCTTGCCAGTGACATCCTGGAACACGGCGATAGAGGAGTTGATGCCACGGCCCTCCTTGAAAAGGGTGCGAACAGTGCGACCGGAACCTTTGGGCGCAACGAGGATAACATCGACATCAGAAGGAGGAACGACCTTGGTGTCCTCCTTGAACACGACGGAGAAACCGTGTGAGAAGTAGAGGGTCTTGCCCTTGGTGATGAGAGGAGCAATGGTGGGCCATGTCTGTGACTGCGCAGCGTCAGACAAAAGGTTCATGATGATGGTTCCCCTGTTGATAGCCTCCTCGATGGGGAAGAGGGTCTCTCCGGGCACCTACATGACGAAGAAGATATGTCAAAACACATTGTAAGACACAAATTTTAGCGAAAATTTTTTACCCAACCGTCCTCAACAGCCTGACGCCAGCTTTCGCCGTCTTTGCGGACACCAACGATGACATTGAGGCCATTGTCACGAGCGTTCAAACCTTGACCGTGACCTTGGGAGCCATACCCGATGAGAGCGAGGGTGTCGTTTTTGAAGTAGTCCTGGAGCTTAGCCAAAGGCCAGTCACTACGCTCGTAGACAACCTCCTTCGTGCCAGCAAAGTCAAGGGTCTTCACACCACGACTTCCCTGAGCAGAATGTCAGGGCACCGAATCCTTCCGACCGACTGAAACTAACCTGAACTGTGGAGCGTTGCGCACACCGAGCAGCGGCAGCCTTGGCGAACAAAGAGTAGGACGCGGTCTGAGCAGGCCTGAGGGCAGAAGCCAGACGCGGTGCACGACGAGAGGCAGCACGGAGAGCTTGAGTTGCTGAACGGGACGCGAAGGAAGCCATGATTAACGGACTGTCGGAAAACTTTTTAAAACTTATTTGTCGAGTCACGGCTTTAAATTCGGCCGAGCATCCGGCTTACCGAATATCGCCGAGCTAACGTTTAACTTTAAATATTCTCCCAGTGCCGTACATATGCCAGCTTCCCGGAAGGTGGCATATGAAAAAGAAGGGTTTGGAAGTCAATATGCACTTCTGAATAGTACATGTATTTATACTCGATAAGATCAAGTAACCCAGTTGAAACATTGTCAACCTTGTAGCAGTTGAACCAAAAACATAGGTAAAGCTCCGGGTTCCTCAGAATATCTAGCTTTCAAGTTAAAAAGCCAAGCTAGCGCTTCTCTTCGCCACAGTCTTCCGGCCTCGAACATTGATTTGCGATCTTCCGGCATCATGGATGGCTGGCTTCATGCAAAAAAAAACATCGTGAGACTCGGATGTCAATGATATCTTGAAAAATCCCAAGTAAGTCCAGAACATGTAGCGCTGCCTCCTTCTCTTGTGAGAACACAAGAATCGCCTCTCCTGCGTTGCTTTGCATCTGCGCGGCGGCGGCGGCGCCTTTTCTATAAACGGACAGGTGGGATCATCGATCACGTGATTCAACTTCTGAGAATTCATACTCACATCGAGACTTGAGGAGGTCGACGACGGCGACCAGACCTACTACTCCAACCTCCTCCGCCACACAATCCTTCAATGTTGAGGTATGGACTGTCCCTATGTAAATTGGCACCCAGACTTCTAGCACCGACCCTATCAGTACGTCTTCTCTCAATCATTTTGAAAGGCGCACATTCAAAGTGCAGTATTCAACAGCGTACTCCTTTACGTCGAGTTTCTGGAAGTTTCGTCACACATACCAAAAGGACGAAATCATCTGCAGCTGCAACTCATCTGAAAACCCCGCAGGATGACCTATCTCTACAAGTCTCAGAGGTGTCTCCAGATGATTTGCCGATAGTGAGCACTGGGGATGGTAAAGTAGCGGTTGGATGGAATACACGGACATGGTCACGATTGTGAGCTCCAGATTATGTTTGTTTGATGTCCTGCTCATGATTTGCAGTCATAACATATGGCTCCGAGATCACTGTAGATGTCCCAAATGTTTTCATCCCATCACGAAACAACGTCTCTTGGACACGTTCTCTGTACGTTACGACTGGATCATCCCCTTTTTGAACGATTCACTTCTCGTGCAATGTTTCAAGACCCATTGATAAGCGTTATCGTTATCTTTGTTTTTCAAACCACTTGCACGGATTGAAACTACCCCCTTAATTTCACCCTCAATTTTTTCCGCCCCGTATTCTGACTTATGTTCTCAGATACCACACGACATAGTACCTGTTCATGTCGAACCAAGAGTCGAAGGATTGGAAGTGTCATGTGTGTTCAAAGTATCACACTCGCGGCCGTGATCTTCATCTCAGATTCTAGGGCCTTCCGCTGACTCCCACATATCACTATATCCATGGTCGTGGCTACAAAACAACTCGTACGATCCTGTAATCCATACGCCCGATTCTGCAAACGAGTCTGTATGCCTGCTAATCTCTGAAACCCAGCTGACGATGGTTGCAGGAAGATTCTCTGGGGTGCGAGGATAGAACAATCACCACCTACAGTCACGTACGAGGAAGCGATGCACGAAAATGACAAAGGACTGTTCAAGTGGCTATCAAAAATCGTGCGTTTTTAATCGTACTATCGTTACAACAGATTACTGACCATATTTAGAACAAGTTCGGCTTCTCACTTATACAGGGTGTACCAGCTACACCAGAGGCGACACAAAAACTCATTGAAAGAATTGGTTTCATCCGAGAAACACATTGTGCGTCTTTGACATATTTTTTTCGGTCGGAATCCTCATAGATTTATAGACGGAGGTTTCTGGGATTTTACTGCTGACCTAGCCAAGGGCGACTTGGCATATACGAATGTTGCTCTTGCCGCTCACACTGACACAACTTACTTCGTAATCTCATTCGATACCCTCTTCGTTGCTCAATCTGACATTAAACAGACAGATCCCTGCGGCCTTCAACTATTCCACCTCCTATCCCACACCGACGGTTCCGGTGGTGCCTCCCTCCTTGTTGACGGTTTTTACGCCGCATCTATATTGAAGGACGTACATCCTCAAGCGTACGAAGTTCTCTCAAAAGTCCACATTACGTCCCACGCAGCGGGCGAACCCTCTGTAACCTACCGCCCTAATCCGCCGACAGGCTATCCGGTGCTGGGACACGACCCGGTAACAGGCGAGTTAATACAAATACGATGGAACAATGATGACAGAAGCGTCATGAACCACTTGGACCCACATCTCGTTGACGAATGGTTCGTAATATTTCCCTTTCATGACGCTCAATGACACTTAATTCCACATATCAATAATACAGGTACAGCGCGATCCGAGCATGGAACAAGTGTCTCACGAGCCCCGATTCTGAATTTTGGCTTCAGCTCCAACCAGGAACCGCCGTCGGTAAGTCCCTCGTTCATCAATGTGGCTCAACTGATCACGATTTTTTTTTCTCATCAGTGTTCGATAATCATCGTGTCCTCCACGGTCGCGCCGCATTCACCGGAAAACGCCGTATGTGTGGCGCGTACATAGGTGGCGACGAATATCGATCAAAACTCGCAGTGCTCACAGAAAAGTTTGCCCCCGACGCGGTTTTAAGGGCGACGAACGATATTCCGTTGGCTGTATCTAATGGACGCAATATTTGGAACGCGGCTTTATGATTTATCATGACTATTCATACCTCGATGCTTCTGCCATTGACAATGACGCGTTTACATATTCTGTAACAATAAACACGGTATCTTATTCTCTTTATATATATGTCCTGACGTGAAGATTGGTGGACTTGACTGACCTCAATCATCGGATCCGGCAACTTTGATTGCTATCATCACTCCGCAGGTTGGTTATAACCGATGCGTGAGTATGTCGAAACTCCCTAAAGATAACAGTACGTTTATATCTGTCTCGACTCTCTTCGATCTTCCAAGCATCATTCAAGTAACCGCACAACGGTGAAGCAAGTAGCCACAAAAAGTCTCGTCGTGATAGCTCCCGATCGCCTAGGGTAAAATTTTTTGGGGCTTGAACGTTGAACAAACTTGGATGAATTTTACCATCCCCCAGATCTCCGCACTTCATCTTTGAGTTAGATTCCTCCGCCAAGTTCGTAGATCCCGCCCCGTTTGGCCGTATCAGATAGTCTATCAACGCTACTAAATGCAAGGTTGGAGAACTGGCAGCTAGAATCTTTCGAGCCTCTTAATCCTTCACTCGTGCCCACTGCAACCAGCTTTTGGCAGGTATGGTCACACTAAATGCAGATTCAGTTGTCACCTCGTTGGGTGCTGGATACATCGGGGTTGTCATCGCAGCCATGTGAGTGTTGCTTCCAAGTTTCGGCCAAAATGCGCAATGATGAACTATAAATTCGTCGCTCGTGTCTGCCACAGTCTATACGGCATCAACTGCTACCAGGCTTTCGTATACTTCAAAAGTTCCCGCGATTCTTCGATATTCAGGAGCGTTGTACGTCTTACAGTGGCACTTTGACTTATGCGATCACAAGCATGACTGATGAAACGTCTTGTCAGATTGCATTCATATGGTATAGCGTACTCCCGTACTCCCAAAGATCTTGGGTGGATAATAGGCTTATGCTCATGATGGGTGACAGGTTACTGGACACTCTTCATACAGCTTTCATAATACATGCAATGTATTACTATTCAGTCCTCTGCTTTGGAAAGGGAGTGCAACCATTCGAGCGACCTATATGGTGAGTCAGCCGACATTGATCATTCACCACAATCTCACTAATGGGTTTCCTTCTCCCCTCAGGAGTATGGTAGTAAGTTAATTTGTCGTGTGATATTGTTTGAAATTGAATTTTTCTGCGTGAGATTCAAACGTTTATTGTGGTGTGCATTACCAGCTACAGTGCAAAAGCATATTACCATCAACTCAACATCTGATCTAGACCTGGACCACTAATCTTATACAGGGGTATGCCCTTATGCATCTCGACTCGATCTCCATCAAACTGATAACGAAAATTCAGCATCTATGGAAGACGTATATGGTTATGTGAGCCTGCCTCAACATTTCATCCTCGTCCTGTGGACTAATATACCATTGAAGTGACCAATCGAAACAAGTTCCTCACCGGTTGTATAGTAGGTCTTCATCCCTGTCTCCACGCTGAACTTGCTAAGAACATCTGAAGGGATTATGCACTTGCACATGCTTCGGTGAGTCGCTAGGTCTCTACTTAAACATTGGATGGACTTTGAGCATAAATCAGTTTCCTCTCACAGTAGGCCAACCTTTTCTTGTCAATAGGTCGTTGGGTCACTCATATGATTGAGTTTTTACATCAAGATTGTCTGTCGACCACCGTACCTCTCGTGTAAACATGATACTAATTGAGGCATCGAAGGTTTTCTGTGACGGCTTTTGAGGCAGCGGAAAATGACTATATGTCAGTGAGTTATTGCATCAGTTCAGTTCATGTTCGTCGCTCGATTTC
>JAGGAS010028400.1:0-10243 GCA_017657355.1 Termitomyces sp. K1Ac | reverse complement strand
GTCACCTACATCCATCTCAGTGGTGATGCCTTCAACTCCGATGCGCTGAAGATAGCCTGGGTCTTGTCTTACATGAAGACCAGCCAAGCGTCCACTTACGTGCTATGAGTTTTCTGATGCCCTGGTGGCGTTGGTACCTTTGCAAACTGGGAGGCTTTTGAGAGCAAATTTCAAGCTGAATTCTTTCCACTAGACCCTGCTCGGACCGCCGCCCTCTCCCTATGCGACCTAGGTTTTGAATGCCATGTCTGCCTTTCGCTCATCTGCTATCGCTCAACTTCAAGACCTTGCTCCTATTATAGCAGCCGATAGAGAACTCTCTTCGCTTTTATCCATAGCCTCTAGTACATCTGGCATTTATAAAGAGAAAAACCTGCTTCTGAACTCTGCTTTGATGAAGGTGTGTCTATGTTGCTTTCTTACATTGTTGTCATCCTACGTCATTCCAACTATGGTCGGGGCCTTCAGATAGCTCGAATCCTCATTTTTGGAGCAGAATCCCTGGACAACCCAGCAGTATCTCCCCACTGTCTAGGGATAGAGTGGAGTCCTTTTGCCACTACTGCTGGATTAATTTCCGCTTCGGTCAATCTTGTAAGTCTGGTTTTGGTTTCTTTTGTTGTTTTGGTTCTAGTATATTGTCTGTAGGCCATTTTTCTAGCATCTGAAGACCAGGAATATTGCGCGACAGGCCCAGCCACTTCTATTGCATACGGCCGTACCTTTCATGAGCTGAAAAAGTTTCTGGAGCAATCCAGCCAAGAAGCATGGGCTCAATATATGTTCGCCCAATGGGATTTATTTCTTTTTGAAGGGGCCCCAGAAGAGGTCATCTTTATTCTGGAGTCGCAAGAGGAGGATCTGGTGGAAGCAGCCCAACTTGCTGTGCTGGAAGCTGCTGATCAGGGTATATATGGCGCAGATGAAGATGAAAATGAGGAAGATACCTCCCAGGCAGTTGGCATTTCTATTAGGGAGGAACCTATTGCCATCTTAGAAACAGAGGAGTCCCGCCTTGCTGCTGCTTTTGACGAAGGCTCTAAGATGGGTAAAGTAGTCCAACATGGCACCTATAGTGGACAGCAAAAACGTAGGTACACCATCTAACTTCTTTCTTAAGTGATGATAGGCCACAACACTTTCGGAAATACATATAACATATATATAGATTCAATATATATACATGATAGGGTAGAAAAACACAGAGCTACTATAGCAGATTGCTTACCAGCACCGGCAACGATGTGCGAGTGTCAACATGGTATCATGGGGTGGCAGCGGCGGAAGGAAGGTGGATGACAATCACACCCCAGAAGGAACTTGCGCATTATAACCGGGAAAAAGGCCTTGCCCTCGAGATCCTCGCAAGGTTGGATGTTGAGTTCTGGCCTAAGTGACATCCCATTCGAATTTGTCGGCAAGGAGACGAGCGCGAAGCTTGAAATCATCGCGAGCGTTGACCTTACCACTTCGGATAGCCTTGATGAGTTCCTCATCAATGGGCGAAGCCTGGATATAGAGACGATGGTGCTTGTTCTGTGACTTGGACAGAGCAACAATGCCGGACTTGGCCTTGACGGTCTCGCAGTATGGGACAACAGGGTCCGAAATCTTCCGAGGAACACCGGCGTGGTCTTCTTGGAGATCCTAAGAGCAAATTTAGCGAGACCGTGGGTTTGAGAAACGTTTCAACGTACCTTCAAGCAGATCTCCAAGTGGAGCTCACCAGCACCAGCAACAATGTGCTCACTGGTCTCAGAAATCCATGCCTGAACACAAGGATCCGACTTCGACAAACGCTTGAGACCTTCGACGAGTTTGGGAAGGTCAGCGGCGTTCTTGACCTCAACAGCAACTTGCACGACAGGGGACACAGAGAACCTCATGACCCTCATGTTGTGGGCAGTCTCAGAGGTAGTGAGGGTTCCGCTCTTGAGCAGGAACTGATCAATACCGACGAGACCGACGATGTTTCCGGCAGGGCAGTCCTCAATGGGTTCGACGGCACGACCCATCATGAGAATCAACCTTGTTGATGACAACAACAGGCTTGATCCTCTCGGTGAGGGCTCGACGCAAAACAGTCTCAGTCTGGACGCAGACACCGTCAATGCAGTCTACGACAACAAGGGCGCCATCGGTGACACGGAGAGCGGCTGTAACCTCGGAAGAGAAGTCGACGTGTCCCGGGGAGTCAATCGAATTGATCAAGAACTCGTTTCCTGATCAAATTATGAGCAAATAAGGTGATCGAGAAAAGAAACGCGACTTACCATCAGTTTTTTGTTTTATAGAACTAACATCCTCCTTATCGAGCTCGAAGTACATACTGATGGCGGTAGATTTGATAGTAATATCACCTTCTTTCTCATCTGGCCTTGTGTCCATATAGCAAGCATTTCCCGCGCTGGCGGTAGCGATGATACCGGCTTTCGAGACCAAGGAGTCCGAGAGGGTAGATTTTCCACGGTCGACTAGACCATGTCGCAGTCAGGAAAAAATCTTATCAACGGGGCAAAGATCGGAGACACCGTAAGCAATAACGGACATATTTTGAATGTCGGTGGGCTTGTCCATGAGGGCCCGAATCTGGTCGGAAGAAAAATATATCAGGACCATCGACGGGCGCGCTGCAGCCAGACTAACCTGTTGTGAAGTTACGGGGGACATCGATGAGTATCAATCTCAGGAAACTGATCAGTAAAAAAAACCTACACCATGACAGATCGATATTCGACGGAGAAGCAAGCGAGAAAAAAGGGGGGTTAGAGATACAAAGAAACTGTACAGTCGATGCGATGACCGAGTACAGAAAGGAGATGAGGGGAGGATTTGTTATCACAATTGTTATAAAAAGCCGCGAAAAAAAGAACTTACATAAGCGGTTTGTGAAGCGCACATCTCGCGCTTCCGAGCCCGCCCAACACAAACTCACGACGGAACTACGTATCTGTTTCACAAGTGAGCTACAAGTCTAGAAAGGTTATTAAAGAACAACCTACTTCGGGACGCTTAGGTGTAAGACATGAGTCGTTGTGAGTTATCATTACAAGTGCTACTCAACATAGTTGCATTGGAACAAAACCTGAAGTGTATAACCAACGCCAAGCACCAAGGATATTCGTTAGAGTTCGTCATAATAGGTATCAAGAGGACGAAGAGTTCGTCATAATAGGTATCAAGAGGACGAATCTTGGGCTAGAGTACAATTGAGTGAAAGAAAATAACGAAAGATAGAACCTAAAATACCTTGAGATCTTCGCGGACACGGATCTTTGTTACAAGTTCCTCGATCTTTGAACCCTTTTCTATCGGGGCTAGAAGGCACAGCGTCAACACATAAAGTAGCTGTCGTTTTTACGGACTTACATCCAGGCATGACTTCGCAGTGGTGAAATACATTGTGAGGGAACGCTTGACCGGCAGTGTGTGAACGCAGCTCCCCATTAAAGCCGAAAGACTCGTTGACAGGAAGGTAAGCTTTGACGGTGAACATGGGAGTTCCAGGCCTCTGTTCTTCCCCGAACACTGGACCGCGACGTTTGTGGAGGACACTATAAATGCCACCGATGGCATTTTCAGGACATTGGATCTCAACTAGAAAGTTAACGTTAGGAAAGTCTCAATGTAAAAGGACTCAGATACTGCCTCGCGACGCATTGTCGGAATGATTTGTCCACCACCACGATGGATAGCATCAGCATGTAGCTAGCAGAATGTTAGCTTCGGAGACAAGGAGGTCTCGTAAAAGCATACCGTGACATCTAGAACGTTGAACCGTACACCACACATGTCTTCGGCGCGAACACCTTCCTTGGTCGCCCACTGCAGTGCCGCGAAACAAGAATCCTTAATTTCGTTCAAGTATTGGACTCCCTTTGTGACATCGACCCCCTAGCTTTGAAATCATCACGGGCATTGACCTTACCACCCTCGATAGCCTTCGTCAATTCCTCATCGAGAGGCATAGCCTTAACGTAGAGCCTATTGTGCTTCTTCTGTGACTTGGACAAAGCAACGATGCTGGACTTAGCCTTTACGGTTTCACGGTAAGGAACGACAGGGTCTGAGATTGGGAGAGGAACACCAGCATGATCCTCGGGAAGATTCTGAAGTCAATAGTTATAATGAGTCATAACGGAGACAACAGAAAAGACTGATACCTTCAGGCAAATCTCCAAGTGAAGCTCACCAGCACCAGCGACAACACGCTCACCAGTCTCGGCAATCCATGCTTGGACGCAAGGATCAGACTTGGATAGACGCTTGAGACCTTCGACAAGCTTAGGAAGATCAGCGGCGTTCTCCACCATGCAAGAGCTTGCATGCCCTGGAGGGCGGGGTGTAGAAGGTGCTACAACGTCGGAGCCGACGCAGGGGCGAATGTAGCAGCTATAGGAAACCTGGACCAGATACACCATGCGAGAGCTCGCATGCCCAAGAGGGCGGGGTGTAGAAGAGGCTACGACGTCGGAGCCGACGCATGGGTGGGTGTAGCAACGAAATTGAGCGTGTGTGTAGAGGTAGAGTCTGAGACAATGAAATCCAGTTGTGACCTAAGTGACGAGTATGTGACAAGAGAATTTTTTTTCAATTGGAAATAACTTACAGTTAGTACACATCCATATCCAGGGAACTGCGACAAGGACATGCCTCGCGTTGAGAACACTCCAGAACACGGACTACGTCGAAGTCCAAGATTGCGGGCAAGTCTCAAGCCGAGTTATCTTGGTTGCATTCTCTCACCCTCATGTTTACGTAGGCGAACCCGGGCCGGAGGTGTAACGAGCAGCGCAACTCTATTAATCTGAACCTACCTTCCACAGCAAAGCGAGTAAGTAGTATACAACCTCCATTACTCTACCATCCCACTAATGATACTCTGTAGACCAAAAGTGGTCGCATCTGGAAGGTAAGTCGCTAGCTGTATAATCTCTGAAATGTCTTAGTCTGATTTTGCTCCTAGCCGAATCCTCGTAATGCTCCAGTACGACTGCCCGCAGTGGAGAGGCTCAGCAGCTCTCTACTTCAGACCAATGCCCGGCGCTCCATCCAGGTAGCTGAACAGTGCCAAGAGGAAGACTTCGACCGGCTGGCTGCTATATGGAGCGAACATGCTCCTCGTTTCACTCTGCCTGTCAACTTGGATAAGTTGTGGGCCCGTCCCAAGCCCTGCCAAGCTGACAAGGAAGCTGCTGAAGTCAAAATGAAAGCCATGGAGGCCTGGCCTAGCGATCCATTCTCCGGCATTTGGCAAGATGAAACAGGCCAAACTATGGTAGCTGTTTTTTCCAGCCGTGTCGTTGCTGATCCTGTCAGTGCTACGATAGAACCCATGCCCTATATCACTGGACCTTCCGGTCATCCTGGTCGCACTCTCGGTGATCTTGCCACTATTCCTCCCGACGTCCTACACCGGGATGGCTTTCCTGTTAAGTACTATAGAACTTTCTAATCATTTGGTAATGCTCATTTCTGTTATTAGCTGGATAAAATCCATTGGTTCGAGGAAGCTACTCAGATCCTTCACACTTTGGTTCACCCTATCAGCAATGAACGGGATGGACGCCACGATGAGCACGAACGGGTGATTCAGCTTCCTGCCCCAGAGAGCCCAGAAGAATCCAGGGCACCTGGTCTTGTATCTGACGCTGACACCGGAAAGCATCATTACTTTGAGCACGTAGGAGTAACACATTTAGTTCATTGTTGGCAAGAACAAGGACATCCTGTATTTGGATCTACTTTCTATCTGTCTTAAGACCTAACCAATCCTTCTTTACAGGGCAGTTTCTCCATCTCTAAGGATTTTGTTCGCGGAGCCAAAGCCGCTTCAGCTGTGCGGTATTACTACCAAGCTACGGCTGCTATGGCTAAGCGTTTGGCTGCTATGTTCAAGGTCTCTTTCCCCGAGTATTATGAAAAATATAAGGAGGCTTTCGCTGCTGGTGTTTGGGAGATCCGGAGGCGAGATGTATTTTCCCGATACTGAACTAAAGCTCTCATGAGAAGCGATCTTTTTATCTTATGTTTTTTTCTGAGTTTCTTCTAGATACTGTCCAGGAGATGTTATAATTGCTTTTGCAGGGGCTTTATATCATGCTGTAGGCTCTTGGAAGCCTCGGCTTGACAGCACTGCTGCTGATTGAGGAATCACTCCTGGTCGAGTTGCCCATGTCTTCTTCTTTCCTCAGAAGTCTTTCGACTTCTTACAGGGTAAGCCTCCTCAATGGGCCTGTGATACTCTGCTTGGAACTTGCCCCAGCTCTCGTGAGACCACACGTGAAAGTGCTCAGCAAGGAAGCGTTCAACAAGGGAGGGCTCAATGAAGGAGGAGAAAACTTCGGGTTATAAAACGTATAATTCCTATATCATGGTTACATTAATCTTCCCTGTTTGTGACCCCTGAAGATAATACATTGTAATGTCCAGAACCATCTACAGTTATTGACTTCATGGTCGAATCACAACAACCATGGTGTGACAAGTGGTGTGACCATACCTCTTTGATTGAAACCTCTATCCTCGTAGTAACGGCTTGCTCGCCAATTACAACTGGAGAGTCTCTTGATCTTGGGTGAAAGTGGGTTCTGTCTACTGGAAATGTTTATGTGCTGAGCATGGAATCAACCTGGAAGATATACTTGAGGCGTGGGCTATGGAAGGAGGTGACAGAAAAGATGTGTTTTTCTACCAGGCTGACCATGACCACTGCATTCCTGGCACTATTCCGGTTGATTTAGAACTCAGAGTCAGTTGGACAATTTGGAATCTTGAGCTTTTGTTTCTGCTAATGAATGCGCAGGTAATTAATTACATTCTTTGGTCTTCTTACGACTCCAATACCTGGGGATATATGAACGATAACCTCCATGACATTGCTCATCCCTAGGGCTTTCAAGTAAGTCTGTGAAGGTGCCAACTTGTTCCAACTCACCATGAGCATGCTTCGGCCACTTGCCTTCACCTCCTTTCGCTCGGGAATAAAAGGACAAGCCCATCATCAGCTTCAAGGGCGCCGGCTCATCTAACTATGGCGCTAAAGGATGAAGCTACTTACCCAGTCACATTGATGGGGGAAGAGAAGGTAGACACAAAAAATGATCATGTTTTATTTCAATTTGTTTGCCTCCCAACACATTAGCATTCCAGCTTTTTGCGAAGATAAGTAAGTATTTTAAGTTTGATCGACAGATAGTTTGCCCACGCTTGGTGTTTTCCTCTGCTAACAAATGACGTCTTCCCTCTTACACTTCGCGATGGCTGCTGGCCCTTCCAAATCTTCCAAATTCTATCAGAATGGGCGAAATCAACTTGAAATCTTTGATGATTCTAGCTTTCAGGAAGTGGAATCATTCCATCCGTGGAATTCTTCCCCCCAGGAGCGTGACAATGAATCTGATCCAAGCCCTTTTCAGCTTCATACTATGGAACGCATGGAAAACGTAAAATTTTAGATTGAAATATCACTTTTTTACTGATGTTTTAAACAAAGGAAATGAGAATGGCTCAACGAGAAGTCAAATCCCTTAGGATGAAAGTTGTGCAACTCCAACGTGTCAATGATGATTTGAGGCAGCAACTGGACATCAAGAAACACGAATTATCCCTTCTTCCACCTCCTCCCACCACCACTCGCTCTCCATTGGAGGAGATGCTCGAAACTGCCAAGCGCTATATCCAAAAACTGGTAGTACTATACAACCCAGTTATAGACGACAAGATGATGCTTCACCTGGATCCCCGACCTGAACCTGGGTTGTTAAGCCCTGCGACCCGCTTCAGCCCTGATGTTTCTTCTCGCCCTTCCTTCAAAACTATTTTTTGGGCTGAGCTCTATGATTGCCTTCCAACTGAACTACATGAGCTGGTAGGACATGCCAAGTTTAATGAAATGGTATTGGTTCTGCTCTACTTTCTCCCTCCTGCACTCATTTTATATAGTGTTCAAGCGTTATTAAGAATACTAAGAGCAATCTTATCAGTGATCTCAGAAGTGTAGCTTCGACTATTTTGGGTGTAGATCAAGCCAACTTTCGTGCGACATCCGACCGTGCGAAAATTTCAAAGCTCGTTTCCTTATTGAGTTGGCAAAAGACTCCTGCCAAGATTGACAAGTTTCCACCCTGCCTCTTTCCAAGAAATCTGCGTGATCGTGGAGAACCTGATGGCTACTATTGCTATGTTTTTCAGGCGCCTGAATTGTTCCATGTAAGCTTAGCATCTCCAACTTACTTGTTTCTAATGAATCTAGTTTATCAAAGCTATTCTATTCGGGTCTTCTGCGCTTAATCCTGGTGGCAAGGTTGCGGCTACTCGGAAGACGCATGGCCAACTGTGGAAAGTTGGAAAGATTGAGGACCTGCCTTTGAATGTGATACCTGTTTTCGCTGTTCTGGTAAGTAATATTTCTTATCTTTTGGAAAACATAGTGGGCTCAGTAATATAGATGATATATATCATATCACCTGAGCGCACCTTCAGCCCTCAGGGCCTCATTACCAAGATCAAATGGCGCGAACGTTTGGAGTTCTACATGGCAGAGATTATCAAAATTCGAGAAAAAAAGAAGGAAAAATGGGATGCCATCATGAGACTCTTTCACAGGATCGTCTTCGATGGCAAGCCAAGCGACAACAATTACGAGACTATCAGCCTGGATGAGAGCGCCATGTTCTACGAAGAAGAGGCAGAATCACTTCGTGAATTTGATAATGACGATATTGGCCTTCCATCTCAGATGGCGGCATCTGCCAGTAACCGTCCTCCAGTTGTATGACCTGTAGCACCCACACTAGCCAACATGCCAATGACACCTGCTACTGCACGTTCAATGCCCCTGGCAACTCCTCTTCACCAAAATCCTGTATTTTCAGAGTCGCCGTTGTCTGAGAGTCCATCCACACCATCTATACTACCTCAGCCTTTGGCCGGTAGCTCTCAAGCAACCCACGCGAAGCCAGCTGCCACAACAACCCAACAAAAGGCTTGCCCTCCACCTCGGGTCGGGAAAAAAACAGCTCTCACCAAATCCAATTTACGACCTGCGCCCATCCAAGCCAATCCTCCTCCAGTAGAACAAACTCAAGCACCATCTAAAAAGGCTCCACCCCACGCTGGAAAAAAAACAGCTCCTGCCAAATCCCATTTCCTAACCCCGCCCACTTCAGATCCTCCCCTAGCTGAACGACTACAAGTGCCACCCCCCAAATCGAAGAAGAAAGTTGTCCTGCCCATCATAGTTCAGAACCTGGTGTTTCAAGACACTGGGGCCAGCTCCGAAGAAATTTCTCGTAGGTTTCACCAAGTTCAACTTCCCCCCACTGCGGGGAAGGGTAAGGAAAAGGCAAAGGAAGTTCATTTTTCCAGTCATGTGGAGTTTCAAGAGCCTCCTATGGACAAGCAGTCTTCGACACCAATGGAGAGAGAACCTGTCAATAAACAGCCTCTTCGGCGTGGGCTCAGGAGCAGGGTGCGTACCTACCAATGTCTCCTCCCGTCAGAGAATACTAACTTGAATATCAATGGGACCCAAGCAGGCCAAATGAAACCATTTCTTGTTGAACATGGCATGGCAGATCTTCGTATATCACTCAATCTCCTTTTTGATATCTTGCACGCATGCTGACATGGGGCCTATTCTTCCCGCGTCTCATGAAAAAGGTGCCTCTCTGACCTTGGGCGTCGAACATGTCACATCCTTCATTGTCCTGCCATTCATCGGCATCAGCATGCCTACATCAGGCTGCACCTTCTTGTGTTGTGGGGTACCCACAACGAGTTGTTGTTGTACATGTTGTACTAGGCATAGTATTGATCCCTACCATACTCTAGCTATCTAGCTACATTGTAAATTCAGTAGATACACCAAGAAATCCGTTGTATTCGCTCACGCCGAATTTATTCTGATTGAAACCCAGTTGGAATCTGGTCCCAATCTGGCCTCGATCCGATCTCAATCTAATACAATCTGATTCAAGATTTCTCCGATCTCCTAGTTTGGATGCGGATTTTTCCCACCTGGGAATTTTCTGACATTCACTTTGTTCATCAAAAAATTACCCCTTATAGATAAAGATTTCAATGTCCGCTGCCTTTCTGCTGCAAGCGATTTTACCCCTATCTTGCCCGTTCTCTCGTCGATAGTGAATAAATATGTATTGACCACGAAGCATTTGAAGTGCAGGAGAGACTCTGCATGCCCAAATGATAATTTGGCAGCTACATCTATAGTATCGGAGCC
>JAGGAS010028399.1:0-10278 GCA_017657355.1 Termitomyces sp. K1Ac | reverse complement strand
GGATCGTTCCTATCATCCGCGCCCGCCTCGATAACTAGTACGCTTATCCCAGAGTTTTCTGCGAGACGCGCAGCGACGGTGGTGCCCGTGAGACCCCCACCTACAACGATGTAGTCAAAGGTTTCGTTATTCACTGCACTGGCTGATGTCGTGACGCCGGATGCAGCACGTTTGGACAGTGATGGAGACGAAGTGCATGGAGAGATTAGGCAAAGTGCCAGAGAGAGGAATAGGAGAGAGTGGGACATTGGAAGCAGCAGAGAGGATGGAATAGAAGCTAGGATTTATATGTGCATAAGTGTAGACAGCTGCTTCCGCGTCAGGAACCACTGTGTAGGGAAGAATTATGATCCCGGAGTTTCGATTGCCAAGGTCAATTTCTTCCTGTTGTATCGTAGAGCAGCGTAAGTAAGTAGAGCCTAGCGGTTAACGTTGTTGACAACTTGAGCGAGAAGAAATACTGGACCCACCAAGCTTGAAAGAATGTGATTTCCTTTCAATCTTAGGGGATCTACACTGATAGAGCATATTGCTAGATGCGAAACGATTCAAGTCTCTGCTGAAGCACTTGGAGTTGCAGGGTATGTGTATATACATACATAGAATCGAAAGCTGCGCAAATGCATCGGTAAGGTCATGGGCATCGGTCGTTATGAAAAGCCGGCCCTATTCATGTATGTATTATCCGGAGCTCACATAAGCACTTGGCAATAACGTGAGAGTGTCCCCGGGACTCATCAAGATGCGATGATATGTGTACAGAAGTACCGTTGTGTGAGTGAAGAAGCTCGCTCGACGCCTGGTAAAATTCCAATTTTAAAGACTGATTATAGTCACGAGCTGACAACAGTTAGGAGATGACTGCTATTGTCTCGATGCTTGCGGCTTGCCTGGGTCTCCCGTCCTCCGTCAAGTCCACTATGTACTGACGCTGTTGTTACAGACTTGGAGGCTGCTGAAATTTCCGAATCCTCATAGAGACACTTTCAATTTCTTTAGCAGTGTGCTATTAACATGGAATCAGTGATGCACAGCCAAATCTCAGCCATTTAACTTCTCAAGTTTCTTGGATAACTTTCATCAAGCCCTCAGCCTCATGCTTTCAGTTGCCGTTCACTCTGCAGAATACTGCTAGACGGCAATTAAGGTCATGTCAGAACTTTGGTATCGGTATTGTCAAAAGGCTTTGCCTATCTGGAACAAGTTTGCCTCTGGACGCCGTGGTATGTTTATTATTCTTCGTGATCCCCGATGTAAGTGACCTATGAAAACCCTCAGATAAGTTGCAGCATGAAGGAAATCACAACAATGATCAGCCAGGCCTTTCTCGAGACGTCGTCAACATTCCTCCTTCTGATCTCCCATCTTATGAGGATTGTACGTGCATGTTGGCAATCAGCTTCCGTGGTCAGTGAATTGAATTTTCCCTTAAACAGCTGTGAAATTCGCCGGAACTCGAGTCTCAGATACGCGCAGCAAACCCAAGCATTTGAATGTCAATGAATCCAAGCCACTCAGTGATGACGCCGAGAATCCGTTCTCGTCTCACTCTTCGGGGCTCCCGTTGGAATCGAAATGCCACCATCGTTCCAAGGCAATCGACTATATAAATCCGTCCTTATATCACTCTGAAGAGTTCTGTCCCACTGTATCAACCTCGAAGCTATCATCGAACCGCGAGGTGGAACTTGCAGAAGCAATGATTCATCCGTTCAAAGGTACCGACCTCTATCATCCCACAATCAATGCGACACCATGCGATGCTGGTTCTAATCCAAATCTTGAAATCAGTCATGGTATCGATTTTAGTGGCCGCCCTCACAATATATCACTTTCTCAATTGTCGCCCGACAAGTCACGATCTTCCTGTTCCGCCGCAGAAACAACTCTACCCAATACAATTTCTGTGGTACACCAACCGAAGCCCGCGGTCACTACCAAGTGGATAACTCCCCGCCATGCCCACCTACATTTTCTTAAGAATCGAAATGCGTTTACGCAAGCGCTCGCTGGTCGGGGGTACACAGGAGCCTACTCCCTCCACTCGGGATTCAAACAAACGACACTACATCTTCCGGTACCAGAAGAAGAAATTTATATCGTCCTTGAATCTGACGTCTCGGATGAGTTGCGCGACGCTCTAGCAGAGGCGGCACATCCATATTCCGGAATTGTCGTAACCCCAAGCGATATTTTACCTTATACGTTGGACGCGGGCAGTTACCCGGCCTGTTATTCGCAAGACTCTGGATCGGAACCAGATGAAAGTATCCAGAATGGTAATGGGGAGACGGGGGAGCACAATTGGAAGGGCAAGGGGCAAGGGAGTGAAGATGATGCTGATGACTCAAGAAATTCTGACGGTATAGGTGGCGATGGTCATAAGAGCAGCGACAATAGTGGTAGTTCTGGAGGCAGTACTGGAAGTGGTAGCGAAGATGGCGATGATTATGAAGACGACAGAGGTCATTCTGCAAAGGGAGTACAGAATGCTCAAGAAACACGCGATAACGACGACACTGGTCACACTGGATCGGTTGTAATCCCGTTCTCATCCAAACTCACCAGCAAAGATCACAAGGAAAAATTCGAAATATCTTGTTTTCTCAAAATCTTAGTGAGCAGTGGTTGAGCGGTTCAAATCACTTAGCTGATCGCTGGAACTCGTATAGATTGAAGATAAAGGTAGTTCAGAACTTTGGCCTGGGCGGTCGTTCAAAGTCGACATGAAGAGGCTCCATGTGACCTCTGAGTCTTCGTCGGATAATTACACCATTGGCCACTGCCAGGTTCAAGTTATGGCATCCTTATGCAGAACGAACGTTGTTGATTGGTCACCTCGTGTTGTCCATGCGGATGACTCCAGTAACTATCGAGAAGAAAACAGCATCATTGGAACGGCCTCTATGATACTTTCCATGAATCCAAGCCTACGTGTTGACGGGAAAGTTGGTTCCACAAAGGGTACAGAGCGTACACAACAGCCGTGGGTGATAAGCTCGCATAGATCGGACGGCATCGCGAAGGCCAGCAAAGGTATAATGTGGAGATATATCCGCAATCATAAAGGAGGTTTCCGACCGGTGGTAACCGAGAACTTTGAAGTGAGGCCGTTTATACTCTTCGGACTTGATGACGCATTGCCACTGGCATTTCCAAAGCTGGAGGTTCAAGTGGTCGTCTTGTGGTCTTTTGAAAAACATCTATTGTCTGCACTCCGTGGGAAGGCCAAAGGCCAATCGTCGAGAGCTTTGCCAGCATTCCTCAACTTTGTGCATCGGATCTCAATGGTAGTAGATCTACGAAAATTCAACGGCAATGATGTCTACGTCTTAGATGGGGACATAAAGGATGAAATACCATCATTTTCCGTTAAAGGGGGTTCTAAAGCTTTCGATACACATTGTCTGGGATTATCTACTCTGTCCTCGAAACTGGAAATACTTATCAGACAAGCAGTCGAAGGACGGATTAAAGGCTCGATGGAAGGGGAACTTCAAACAGGCAGGTGAAATTTAGATTCTGTCAAACGAAATTGGCTCATGGAATCTGACTGTAGATTCAGACTTATTGTCAACGATTGAGCCGCTTTCACCGTCCAAAGAATACCCTACACCGAGGCCTTCTCCATCACATAGTCCCAAGATAGCGGCCTAGTCTTAATAACAACGATTACCAGTGATTAATTTGCATGTACATGCCAGAATATTATGATATCTTGAGGTCAATGTCATATGAATTGTTATGTTCGAATACTACGTCGAGGATCGAAGATCGCACATCTATTGTCGGACATCATCAACTTCTCAACTTACTTTTTCGCCTTCAATGTATCCCACTTTCGGCTTCTTCCACCTTCTATCTACGTCATGGTTGGACGTCTTTTTGAAGCCGTGAGTGATAGACTCGATATGACGATCATTTGCGATTTTATAGTAGATAGTTCAATTCATGATCAAGTTGGCGCCTCTTGACCTAATATTAGATGATATCTCATTTTCCTGACTCTAAACTCGAAGTGGGTATCAAGATATATATGTAGGTGGACTTTGTATACTAGAATCTAGTTCGAAATGGACCACGATACATATATTCAAGTTATTGCGACAAGGTACCACCGCATCTTCCCAACCCTTGTCGAGTACTTACATCATATGTCACCTTCGAGTCCGAAAATAAAATTAAGTCTACACAGCTTGTACACACCCCAACTAATCATGTAAGAGCCTGTCGATAGTAGAATTTCCCGCTCCTCCATTTTATTATGATATAGAGGGCAGTGGAATTGATTTTATACTGAACAAATTACTGCAAGTTTACCAAGAAGCACTCAGGTAGCGGGACGACCAATCGTGTGTCCAGAATGCTATCGTCGCATGGACTCTTGAATCGGGGTCTTGATCAACAGTATTTAACATTCACATTAATGACATCTACACGTCGTAAAGTACGTAAAAGATGAGAAGATGTCTGCTTCAATCCGAGCACTGATGGTTATTGTCAACTGCAAAGTGGAGCTGAATGACAACATGATACAATCTGATACTCCACAAGCTCCACAGAAGTCGAGGTTCGGCGGTTTTTTTTTCTGCCACGAAACTCCATATGTGGTTACGAAGGAAATGAATGGCACAGGTGTTTCGGCTTTCACCAGAGAAAACATTGTCTCGTAAACGGAAGACGACAGGAATGAACAATTCACACAGCGTATTGATCAGACTCCAGCGATTCGCGCGGTTTCGTTGTTACAGGAGGGATATTTTGTGTCTGAAGCCCGATCAGAAGGTATAGGTGTAGTAAGCTGTAAGCAGACGCAGAGCACATACCAAGTCTTCGTCGCTATAGAGATCCTTGTCGGTCAACTTTCCCTTCGAGCGAGTGCGCTTATGGACACGATAACGGTTGGTCAAACATATGAGGAAGACTACCAGAACATCGAAAACATACTAGATCACGCGTGGAATTATTTTTGTGTTGTTCCTGGGTAGTTTCGATCCGGATGGATATGGTTTGTTGCTGTGACTTCTTTCCAGTTGAAGTCGGCTGGGTATCGAGAAGAGTTGGTGGAATGGATACCAGCATATGACTGACGTCGTCAACCTGGCCGGTTATGGCCTTCCGAGCATTGAGTGTAGCGAGGAAAGAGTTCGTATATACTTTAAAGAGATATGAGGATGAATTCGACAGAAAACATGGACTGGACCTTACGGCGCCCGATGCAAAAGTAGAATGTTGCATAAATCAAAGTGAGCGGAGAGGCAATCAGCTGGACATATTGTCGTTAACGATTGGAAAATTTGACAAGACCCAAAAACACGTACGGAAATGAGCGACGCGATAGCACACATGCTACATAGAATTCTTTCAGTATTCCGTTCTTACATAGGGAGATCGCTGATAGATACCTAGTCAAACTTGGATAATGTTGACAATCAGTCTTTTTTAGCATCAATGATGAAACAGAATCACATACACTCCAGTATTGACAACGAAAAGCATCTAAGACGGAACATCAAAAAGGAGTCTGAATTGACTTCTAAGCGTGAGCTCACCAATCTGTTGATCATGCTGTCTGACCTAGAATAGAGTTACACGTCAAGCTCGCAGGCTTGCTTATTCATCGTAAAAATGCTCACTTCCTAAAACCTGTTCGAGCCCGGTGAAGTATGAAGCAAAGGCTTGCTGCAATAATAACGTCTGCCGCAGTTGATAATGCATTGATGGAAATGGTAATTGGCTGTGAGGCTATCAGTCGGGTTCGAAATCAAGGCCAAATGAGACTGCACCGAAATCGACAGCAATTCGTCGAACGTGTTGAGCTGCATCCTAAGTACTCCATCAGGGCACGTTAGGAGTATCTGCAAGTCACGACCTACGATAGAATTACCCAAACTAAACAGTATCCGTAAGAACTTGCGAGGAAAGAGTCTTTCTAATTACGACATACCAGTGCCCATCGCTATGAGATAGAATTGAACAGATAGTCTCCCTATCAATATAAGATAACTTACCTGCATTTGCTACAACAATAGCTAAAATAAAACCGGTCAGAAGGGTGTTTTTGTTGCTAACTATCAGTATGGATCAATCATGATTGCTCAACGGTCAGTTAAAAGTACTCACGCAACCAGACTCGCGTCAAGTAGAAGCTATGGATCGTTCAAACGTCGCGGGATATACAGTTAAGTCGATGGATCCTCACCATTGGACCAAAGCACCGGTCACGCCCTGAGGCAAAGATTTAGTCAGGATAATGAAGATTTCAATGGATGTCAATGAACCGTGAAGAGAGCCTCGAGCTGACACCACAGAGATACACATCAGTTCAGAGCCGAAGTTTGACGTGGCTACGCTTACTAGGACAGACCTAATAGTAGAGAATTGATGACGAGAGAATCGTGAGCAGAGGGACGACTCACCAAATCAACAGTTCCATCGATTCAGGTTTGCTATCAAATCCCGATTTAGCGAGTTGATGTGAAAAGTTACAAACAGACGAACTTGTAGTTGGAAATAAGGTAGTGGTAAACTGCAACGATGCATTAGTCACGTTATAATTCATGTACATGTCTCCCTGCCTACTCGTATGAGTGACCAAAGCGAGATGCACAGTGTCAAATACAGCGGTAATTGCAACCTTGAAGATAGCGGTGTCAGGAGGATTCAATCCTGAACGACCTGGGATGTACCAGTGTCCGTATATACCACGGATCCTTGGGGTAGTCTAGTTCAAGGGGGGCCGCCGTCACTTCGACTCAGCGAGGAGAAGAACAGGATTACTCACTGAGATAGTAGTAAAAAGTCTGCACAAGAGAGACGCCCAACAGAACAGCGCTTATTATGACGCCGATGAGCATGGAACCCATGCTGATGGCATATGAGTAACAAAGGACGAAATGTTCGTGAGACCACTCACTTCGCGTCAATGTGTTCGGCCATGCGAGTGGAAGTCATGGTTCCAAGTGAGGCGTTCGCTCACAGGAGAGGGTAGTCAGTAAGAACAGGAAAACATGAACCCACGTCGACACAAGTGGCCCCTTAAGAGAAGTACGGCGACAGCTTCTTCTCGCAGATGAAGTCTTGTCGTAAGGGTTGAAATCTGGTGTCGCCAAATGGAGGTATGCATATAGACATATTATCGCTAAATTTAACGACCCTACTCTGCAAGCCACACGATCCAGGGTAGATTTTCTACAAATAAAACGGCTCAACTCTGGCTGAACTAGCTGGGAATGGATCATGTGCTATAGACTACTAAAAAGTCTGCTGGTGGCGATGATGCTTTTGTGGTTACGATCGCCATCGAATACGTGTTGAGCGTTCCTGACTTATGTAGGAAAAAAGAAAAAGGGAAGAAAGCTGCTGGACTCGTGATCAATATCAATACATATTGAATATTGATGATCGATCAAAATTGAACGCGTTGCAAAATATTTCTGAGAGATTGGTCACTTCCTATTTTAGGCCGGTCACACCAAATTTTTTGGAACCTGGTCTCTTGATCCACGACCACGAGTTTCTTGTCGACAAAAAACGAGTACTTACTTAGAAGAAGTATGGACACATTCACATTTCAGACCTCGTCTTTAAGGACTTAGTTTGATTCATTACTTATTATCAGTGTTCACGGGGTGCGGAAATAGTTCCTAGTAGATCTGATGTGACGGACGACTGGGGCATGGATACATAGGATAGGATGAATACTGGCGCGGTCCGCGCGCGAACAGCCGGGGGCCGCACTACATACAACATGATAGGTCGCGTAAGTACCGGCATGTGAATCGCTTGCTTGCACGTGGACCTTTTGTGTTCACCGTCCTACTGTACTTAGTATCAAGTCCCTAAGTACTATCCCCTCCTGCGCAGTCGGCTTCCCTTTGAGATGAAGACCTGATATGTCCTTGCAAGACCAACGAGTGATCTGTCCGCTTCATCTCTTTGGCGCCCAGGAAATCTATACTTTTCGAATCATTCACACGCCAATTCTCAGGTGCATGAATTTGTGACATCGAACAACACAAAGTAGGGCTCTCCTTATTACATACCTAGGTGAACGTTAATACACATCAAGAAGGATCTCGGATCTGATATAACCTACTACTCAAGTATGGTGTGTTTTCGTTCCACTGTCCGTATGAAAAGATCTTGACACTTCGTGGAACGTTTAACAACGACTGGTGCATCCAATGAATTGTTCATTACAGACAAGGGGTGGGTTCATCAGCGCAAATGACAACTTTCAGAATCATTATTTTGCCGAAAGTGGCAGGTCCAGCTTCACATTCATTGGTCCGGGACCACCTTCTGGAATAAAGAAAATGTTGGTTTTGTGTACGGAGGTAAGGTACTTACTCTCTGTCAAACCACACCGATGCTCCATGGTTACGGCGGCCGTTCGGATATTTCTTAGATGTATTTGTACTAACAGGTTACTTAGTTACATATTATTATATTATTATGTGGGTGTTCCCAATCTTGTCACAGCTCCCAAATGATAGTTAGGTGCTGAATATTAAATATCCAAGGAAGCTAGATCATCATCCAAATCACGGTAGTTGTCCCCCATTGTATTCAATGGAGAACAGGCCGACAAGACAAAGCAATGCACGATCCCGTATGAGAACAAATCTTTTTCGGCCTGACACAAGACGAGAGAAGCTGGCAACGCACGGAGAACTTGACTGTCGCCGTTGCGGATAACGGTGCTCAAATCAAACACAACTAATCAAACGGTATCAATCGCAGTCGTGTCTTGTTATTATACTAACAATATATAGTGATATCCAACAACCTAAGACAGAAGATGTAACACAAGAACCTGATAAGTCGGCCTATCCTGTACTAACTTTTTAGGGATGTTCGTCATGGACAAGTGAGACAGCCTTCTGCGAGCGAGGCGTGATAATGCACTTGAAAGGCTCAGGAAAACTACCGAACAGACCTGTTAATGCAATGCTCTAGCAGAGTGAATGTGACCTACCTGATAATGCCAGATGTATTTTCATGAATGGGGGTGATCTCGACGCCGTTCTCGACGGCTTTCTTGATGTCGAAGACCGCAAGCGAACTAGCTACAACCGAGAAGAGGGATGTATCTGCTAGACACAGTCCAGGACAGGTTCGACGTCCGTATCCGAAACACACCGTTCTGGGATTTTTCTGCGCAGGTTTATCCGGTGTCGCAATGTACCGCTCGGGCTGAAACTCGAAAGGTTCTGGATACACTTCGGAGTCATGTAGCATGTTCCTATACACGTATCCTATATTACTTTTAGAGGTCTACAAGACTGAGGCATACCAGAGATTAGCGAGGATGATGGAGCCTTTAGGGACCAGATATCCGTTGATAACACCGTCTTCCATGGCAGTGTGCGGGACACCTAGGTTGACGGAAATCAGTAAGGATAGCGCACGGGAGCTTAGGTGAAGTGTATACCGGTGGGCGCAACACTGTTCCACCGTAATACTTCTGTAACAACGGCATCGATATAAGGAAGATGAGGTCGATCTGCCAAAGTAGGTAAGCGATCGCTGCCTATGACCGTGTCGATTTCCGCTTGCGCTTTCTTCTGAACATCTATAGCATTTTGGTGAATCAGGAAGTCAAGGAGCGTCGAGCACGAGGGTACCTGGAAAGAGGACCATGGCTAGAAAGAAAGCATACTCGGCTGAAACAGTGGTATCGGCACCGCCTTGAGACCAAGAATAATTAGTGCGCATAATGTGACAGAGGTTGAAGGTACCTACCTCCGTACATAGAGCTAGCAGCAAGCTTGATCTCGAGAATTTCTTCCTGGCTCAAGGATCTCTCATTTTCAAGGCTCTCTGAAACGAAAGAGGGCCGGGCTGCACCAGAAACCTGTTTGCGTCAACGATCTAGGACTCGATATTGGATGTGTCACTTACTATCTGCTGTTTAGTGTAGTTGAAAGGGACCTCAATCATATTCTGCGTTGCCTTGGCCCATTCGCGAGCGAGAGCAAGAAAGCCCATACCAGGCAACCACTCAGGGAAATACTTCAATGCAGGAAAGAAATCGACTAGAAATGCACCTGGAACGGTCGCGGTGCTGAAGTTGTCATTGGCGCCTTCGATCAGCGTAACAAATGGATCCTCTTCCTCTTGTACTTCGTAGCCATATGTAAGTTGCATGATAATACCCCCGGCCAGCCTTGTGATGAGACAATGATGAGGAACGGGGATCAAAGAAGATGAAAAAAAAACTCACTTGCGAAGATTGCTATTCAGATTGTCCGCATTCGCTAGTGTCCTCTTCAA
>JAGGAS010028396.1:0-10395 GCA_017657355.1 Termitomyces sp. K1Ac | reverse complement strand
CAGCCACTTTATGATATTAGATAATATCATATATACATCACTTCTCCCACGGTCTTTTGAATTACATTTTTCGTACTTTCCCAGGTAACGGCTGGTCAATCTCGATTGATTTGCGGCAGAAGGTGCCGCCGCTCGGCTGCTCCTGCTTCTTCGACTTCCGCGGTAATTGTCTCGGCTTCTCGATCTATATTGAATTGCGGCAGCTGGCAGCTGCGCCGCTCGGCTCCTTCACTGTCAGTCAACTTCAACGTTTCAACGTTTCAACTCCCGCCTTCACCGGTCACCGGCACCTTCACATCAACATAATATAAGCGATCCATAGCAATTGCTGTTCTCTTCGCAAATGGACTCTTTTTCCTGCAGGCAAGTAATAGTTGTCTCCCAATCTAACAATCATCATTCACTCTCGGCAACTGCAGCCGTCGCCCGGCTCACTCTGCAACTTCAACTTGCCGCGTTGACAATACACCATCCTTTACACCTGGGCAGCCTAGCCAATACCCTGGCAGGAGCATCTCCACGGCCTAACAATGTATACTACTTTGAACCTTTCTCCGTCACTTGACTGGCTTCAAGACACATTTTGTTCGCACCAACATTCGGGACAATCCGAGGAGGATGACAACGTTCACAACTACTTCTGTAGAATTTTGTAGCGTATTTACATCTCCCTGTCGCGAGTGCAGCCGCAATCACCGTAATTTATATATATGTTGCACATATCTACCTTGTATCTACCGCCTTCAAGACAAGCCCAAATCAAGTGGGTGCTACTCACTTCGATCATGTCGAATTTGCCTCAGAATCAAAGTAGTCGATTACGTGCGCAACGTACACATGCCATTAGATGGCAATGCTTGCAGACCTTTTTTTACTCATGAAGATATCTGATACCCTGTAGAGAAACTTTGAACTCACCAAGATAAAATTTGGCAAGCGATATCTACACTCCTCGCAACGAGCCGCACCGTCCTGTCTCCTCCAGCTGTGTCGAACACAGTCATGATTATCACGGAGAGTATTTGCCATTTGGCGAACTCTCTCTTGAAACAAGAGTGGTGCAACGTGTGCCCTCCCAACATTCACCTGTTCAACTCTGTGGCGTGCAGTTTCAATGAGTCGCTCCTCGTCCCATTGTGGACATCGGCAGTTCTTCCACGGCGTAGCGCAAAGATAACAGAATTGGAATCGGCAACGACAGGTCATATGGTAACAACCAAAATTGAGCTCCACGATGGCCTGGCATCCGGGGCAAGTTTGCCATTTTTCGGACTGAGCAAGTTTACGCAATTCAAGGAACGACTGATTTTCGGTACAATCATTACCGGGATGTGCTGGCTGTCTGCATTTGGAACAGACAGAAATTCCGCATTTCTTGCACTCGATGTCTTTCTGAGCGCTCTCGGACGAACCTAGGAAGATCGAACAGGTCGGGGTTGGACAATATACACGATCAGCTGCCGGGACATCAAGCTCAATTCGCTTCGTGTTATATGTTTGAAGAAGCTTGGAGCTAAGAAAAGGAATGACGTCCGAGTACAGAAATGGCTTTGAGCAGCATCGAGGAGGATACAGGGATTCATCATGAGTTGCAGTTTGGATCAAGTCGGCTACACAAGGTCCACAATATGCATGACCACAAGGAGCTTTAAGGTAGGAAGTTACTTTAACAAGGTCGCCGCAGGCTATGCACTCAATCCTAAAAATATGACTCAACTCAAATGATCCATGGAGAGGGATTACCAATAACCCTTACTTGGGTAGGCGAGGCAGAGGGGTACGTTCAGGAGCCTTTCCTTTAGATGAAGATTTCCTATCTTCAATACTAAGCTATATATGAGTAAAGCAGAAAGAGTGGGAATTAGAATGTAAGAAACGTACACAATCGAAGATCGGGTAACAGCACCGTCTGCAGTATGTTTTTGCGCTCCTTTTCTGTGGTTCTTGATTCTGGCTTCTTCTGATGCTCTGAAGGGGTCGATTGTATCAGCCAGACAGGCCTAAGCAGAGTGGAGAACAAGACATACGGCACAGAAAGTTCTGAGAAAGAAGGATCTTCCATTAAACGTTGAGCGTCCGATTGTGGTGGAAGCTGCCCTCCATTCGACAAAGCAAGTGCTGCCCGCCTATCATCCTCCGCAGCTTGCTCTGCAATCGATGCCACACGAAGGCAGCGATGATCCGTATCGATCGCATCGTTCATGCTCTTTGCCAATGCATAGTCGTTGATCGTCCTAATGGCACTCTTCCACAATTCTTGTTGTGTCCTGAAGGCTAGCTCCTCGTCAGATAACGCAGCATCAGCCCGAGCCTTTCCTTTGCGTCTTGAACTAATCTCATCAATATCCTGTAGCAACAGTTCAGCGATCAGTCTAGATGTTGCCGCATCAAGGTCATCAGGTTCCAGCATTGGGTTGAAGACAGAAGAGGTAGATAGGGACCCCATGCGATATGTAGTGGTGAGAGATCGATTTACAGTTGTATGTGCCAAGAAGCTTGTTTAGACGCCCGCAAATAAGAGGCGCCATGCTGGTTAGAAACGTCCGACCTTTCGATATATTACGTACACAGCAATAATAGAGACACGGTGGTGATAGTCAAAGTCTATCGGAAAGAGAACACATAGCCAGCCAGCAGGAAGAATATTACAAGGAATACCGAAGCCAACTGTGGAACATCGAGCTTACACACTGAAAACAGTATTACAGTGACCATGAGATACCGATAAGTGCAATTGTACACCTAAATCTCAGCTGTATCTGATTGCCTTGGGGGGAACAAGAATCAGTGAAGACGTAGTAGTCAGGTTTCACGGGTACTGACCAACGAAGGCGTCAACGGCAATTGCATTGGCCCATCGGGCGGCCGCAGCCATAGCAGAAATTCGATCTGCATCGGCAAACCATGTGATTGCACCCGTCAGTCCTTTCAACAATTGAATGACATTCCGGGCATGTCTGCCAGAGCTGTTCCCGTGCTAACTTCTTAACAGCTAAAGTCGAAATGTTTTCGGTACAGGTATCACCAGGATGGGCAACCTGTCTGCAAGAAACACAAACAACAGTTGTGCAGTGCGCGCATCTGGCGGTCTCCTGAACATCTTTAGAGGATCCGATGAATGCAGAGCAGGTGGAATTAGGACAGAAGATGCGTTCATCAGCAGGAGTACCAAACTCGATGCGTTTAGCATCATAAGTCGCTTGAAGGTTGACGGTAAGGAATGGGGCCAAAACTGTGGGCGAAAGCGGTTGGTGGCAGCAGGAAGGGGGGAAAAGGGATTCGTCACGGGTGGCCGTCGCAACTAAGTTCTGCACGCAATCTACGCAGATGTCGTGGCCGCATGAAGCCTGAAGGGTTGGCTCCCCGACCACGAGATCTCCGCATGGCATGCAGAAAACAGTCCGAAAGCCAAAGTGATCGCCAAGCACCTGAGTTATATCAAGTTCGCATCTGAATAAAGTGTGAGAGACGATGCCAATTAGCCCCACTCGGCAACTTACGGAGGCGAAACGTCCCGGCTGTTCTCGTCCATCTCGTCTCCGTTGTCTCTATCATCCACATCATTCCTGTCATCTTTTTCGCCTTCGTCCTCCATTTCATCTCCTTCGTCCTCCATCCCATATCCTTCGTTATCTATTCCATCTTCTTTGTCGCCCGTGTACAGATGATCATTGTCCTCTTTAGTATCCATATCATCTCGCTCGTATCTGTTATCTATGTCATCAGGGTCGCCTGGATCGGTTGAGCTTCTGCTAAATCTGTCAAATAGATAAGATTATCCTCAAATTTGAACCTGGGAAAACAGGCTTACGCAGGCGAGGGTACTCGTTGTATTTCAAATTCGACAGTGAGATCCGTTCTGGAAATATCAGACCACCAGAAATTATCTATATCATTATATCAATAAAACTCACGAAGCTGAAATCGAATTGATGCTTGATGGACCGGGTAGTCCTGCATTAATGGCAAGAGCAAGGGATGCTTGTCGATTCTCCACCGCTCTTGCCGCAACTTCGTGAGCTACCGCCGAGTATTCTTCCAAAACTAGATCTGAGTCATCCAGTGAGTCATCTGTACAAAGATCGTCCTTGAGGTCCACAGATGCGAGTTCTGACAAACTGCAGACTGAAAGTCAGATGCAGGGAACAAAGACGCAAGGAGTAACGTACTCAGGAAGTCCACTGGGATGAACGAGGGTTTCAAGGTTTAATGGCTTCTGGGGTATCGCAAGAAGTTCTCGAAGGTAATCCCTTGCAGATTGATCAAGGAAGGGGGTGGACGGAGACTCTACATCCCTCTCCGCGAGACCCTTCGCAAATCGATAGTCCTCCATCGACCGCAGAGTATCCTGTAGGTATTCATCCTGTAATTTGCGAGCATAATCTTCATCATCTTCAGTACCTTGGTCTTTCGAATCGCCGGTGTGCGCTAGGACATCCTCAGCAGAAAGCAGGGTTCTGGCAAGATCGGCATGGTCGAGGTCGACGAGAACTCTGCCCACCACAATCGATGAGGAAGCCATGTTGACAGCTAAAAGTCAAAGCGTCTACATACTTACGATCGGGCCGTCTTTCACACAGATTTGACGCTGGTACCGTAGGCTTCAAATTGACTCTTTCCCATAAATTCCAGATTTCACCAGTTCAAAAAAGAGAAAACACAGCACTGAGTAGAAGAGAAGCGAGCGATATCAATTAGTCGTTCTGGCGAATTTCTGAGGGCCGAATCGAGGCCACGTTTATTGTAACGTTTTTCAAATGGAGAGCACCGGGTTTTACCGAATGACATAATCACTGTCGGTAAGTATCCTATGGGTGCTTGCAATAAAACTTATGATTCCGAACTGCTATATACAACCTGACGTTTTACTCTTATTCTGTTCACGCCACGCAGAACAACACGTAGACCCTATCGACGACGGGACTAACTTCTATCAATGAAATCACACTGCAATTGAAGATCAGATCTTCTCTACTAAACAGTGGAGACGCTGGCCAACTCTCATGACACAATCAAGACACAATTTGATCTTACACTCCTCCTATACCTTGGTAGCTCAATCTCCCTACTCAGTTTGAGCCCAAACCAGTATCCTTTACTTGAAATTCATCGAGTGCGCTGTCGATGTAGGTATTAGTTTTAATGCTCCTAATTGCAAAAATGACAGACAGCTGGCAGTGCCACGTAGCCTCACGTAGCTTTTGTGACCGTCGACCGATCTAGCCAGGCCAGATAGGTTGTAACTATTCCAGCGCACATACTGTTCGTGAATCACTGGGAAGGAGCAAGTAATATATGTGTGTTCAAACTTCAAACTTCGAACTTCAAACTCCACGCCTCGATTTTTTCTTTCTCCTGACACTGCTGGTACCGAGCTGTTGACACAGAAGAGATTCATCCATTTGATTGTATTGACTTAGACAGATCGTCCATGGACTCCTTGTCCATTCGCAACTCACGGCTCATGTGAAATCTAGCCGGATCCCGCTTGTTGCCGCCATAGTACTTAAAAGAAGATGTAGACTTCTTGGTAGCTCAACATTCTCCCACTCAGTATGAGCCTAAACCAGTATCCTCCGCTTGTCCTTCCTACCCTCAAACGGGATGTCTTTTTACCTGATGTAATTGACTTCAATATTGCCAACAACCCGACACAGCCTTTTTATGTCTTCGTTGACCCTGTTAAAGGGCATCAAATCGTCACGCATCTAGAATTTGGTAGAGCCGCTCATCGTATTGCACATGTACTACGACCTCGACGTGTGGGACGAGAAGGCGAGGTGGTTGCGATTTTGGCTCATATCGATACAATCGTGTATTCAACGGTTATCATGGGAGCGATAGTCGCTGGGCTCGTGGTGGGTCTTCAGGCATTTTGCGACTACTTTCTACGTTTCTTGACGTCTTCATTTGACAGCCATTTCCAATATCAGCTAGGAACACTCCTGGTGCTGTGGCCGAGTTACTCATAAAGACGTCGTGCCATCGTCTGCTTGCGACAAGTACCGCACTCAAACCACTGATAGATGAAACAAAGGCACTTCTTTCAACGTTTTCCTATGACGTACAGATAGAGGAAATACCCTCGCTTGCGGTTGTGTATCCTCAACTCGCCCATGAAACTCCCGATCATCCATTTAGATCTTATCCCGCTCCTTCCCAACGTCCAAATGTCATGGACGTCTGCATGATCATCCATTCGTCTGGAAGCACAGGTATTCCAAAGCCCATTCGTCAAACACATCTGTATTGGATGCAGTTCGCGTCACTATGTATGTTTTATATTTTTATCATGTACGTACTCCCGCTCGATCTCATTTTTCATGATAGCCGATTTGAGGGGATACGTTCCGCGATTGATACTAGGATGCATGGCTCTTCCTCCATTCCATGCGTTTGGTATAGCCTATCAGATTATTCATCCTGCGTATAACATACTTGCGTGCGCCGTGTTTCCTCCTATGTCAGCACATTCTGGGGGATCGCCAGTTGTTCCTTCTCCAGATTCCGTCCTCAAACATGCGAAAGCTACAAAAGCAAACGCGATGTTAACAATCCCAGCCCTCATACAGTCCTGGTCGAACTCATCAGACGCCATTGAATACCTGAAAAGTTTAGAGTTTCTTGTAAGATTTCGATCTCTCAGCGGCGAGGATTTAGACTATCACTGAATTTTCATCATCAGTCATACGCTGGTGGCCCGCTTTCGCCCAAGCTTGGCAATAAGCTTGCCGCTTCCGGTGTTAAACTGTACCCATCCTACGGTGGTACAGAATTTGGTGGACCTACTCATGTCCTGCGGAATAAGGATGAAATGATGGAGTGGGAATACATGAGATTTGACCCATACATGAAGGTAAGGTGGGTTCCTCGGGGAGATGATACATATGAGTGTCAAGTATTGGTACGCTCTGTTCACTTTCTCCATTAAGTTCGATGTCTAATGTTACTTTAGGCCAGTGAGACTTTTCGTCCAATCGTCAATAACCTACCCGATATCGAAGGATTCGCAACCGCCGATCTTTTCAAGCCTCACCCAACGAAGGAAGGGCTATGGAAGATGTGAGATTTTGTATAGAGCTTTTTGAATGTTTGTACTCATGTTACACGAAGTGTTGGGCGTCTGGACGATGTTATAATCCATTCTTCGGGGGAAAAAACTGTCCCTGGACCCATGGAGGCCATAATTACGAGTAACCCTCGGTAACCAGCTTATTCTTGTTGCTTTATCAATATTGCTTGTTAACCGTTGTGTATAGCATACAAGGGGCCATAATATTTGGTCGAGAACGTATGCAGACTGGAGTCTTAATCGAACTTGACCCTAGGGTAGGAATTGATTTCAATAACGAGGTTCAGCTTGCGCTTGCTCGCAACGAATTATGGTATGTCATGAACTTACATCTTGCACGATCCTTTCTTTATTGATGGATTCTAGGCCAACAATTGAAGAGGCCAACAACGTTGCCCCAGCCTTCAGCAGGCTATTCAAGGAGATGCTCTTATTCGCTTCTAAAGAGAAGCCTTTGCCTCGTACGGGCAAGGGAACCGTGATGCGTAAAGCAGCATTGGATCTATATGCTTTCGAAATCTCGGCACTGTATGTCTTCAGGCGTTATCTTTTGGACGGTCACCAAACCCCATTACAGTTACGACAATATCGAAGCTAACATCTCAGGCAAAATTCACCCCAAATCATGGGACATTGTTGATGTAGAAAGTTGGATTCTGGGGCAAGCTATCGAACTTACATCTAAAGAGATCATCTCTATTGATGCCAACCTGTTTGATCAAGGCTTCGACAGGTGATTTCTACTCCTCGTTCAGCGTTTTGTGTTAACGGCCATACTTTAGTCTGAGTGCGACCATCTTGCGTCTCCATATAACCCATGCTTTGCGTTTATCTGGGAACCCGTCGCTTATGAAGCTGTCACAAAGCCTGGACCAGAATTTGGTTTATAACATGCCAACTATCCAGAAACTTGCATCCTACATAATATCGGCTTCTAGAATGGAGCAAACTACGTGGCAATTGACAGGAATTGACATGATAGAGGAGATGATTGTGAGGTATGGTGCAAATCTCGGACCCCTTCCTCTTGAAAGTCCTCATCCACCATTGACTCAAACCTCTGGCCTGGTTGTTCTTTTGACGGGCTCAACTGGCCATATCGGGTCACAAATCCTTGCAAACCTCCTGAAGGAAGACCAAATCACTCGAATTTACGCCTTCAATCGCGTTGGCCAGAAGTCAAAATCACTCATAGATCGACACGTAGAGAGGTTTACAGATATTGGTATCGATTCCGGTCTACTTGAAAGTAAGAAGCTCATTCTCGTCACTGGCGACGCGACACGAGCCGATCTTGGAATTGCGGAAGCATTGTACCATGAAGCAAGCACTTATTTTTGCTCCCTTGCTCATGTCTTAACTTCCTTTTTAGATCTCCTCGCTCGTTAATGTTGTGATCCACAATGCCTGGAAGATAGACTTCAATCTCCCGCTCTCGTCATATGAATCAAACATTATGAGTTCCCGCCATTTCATTGATCTCGTACGAGCAGCTCCCAATGCCTCACATAAGCAATTCCTGTTTATTTCTTCCGTGGCGTCTGCTCAGTCGTGGAATAATCTACGTGGACCAGTAATTGAAGATGTTGTCGAGGTTTCCTCTGCTCTTGGTAGTGGATACGGGGAAGCAAAATACATCTGTGAAAGGGTTTGCATGCAAGACTTCGTGATTACTAGTGTCTAACGTTGCTCAAACAGATACTTGCAAAAAGTGGCTTGCAAGCAACATCCCTTAGGCTTGGTCAGATTTGTGGTGGCAGCCCAAAAGGTTCGTGGCCTACATCAGAATGGTTCCCGATCCTCGTGAAATCTAGCGTTGCATTGGGTATGCTTCCCAGTCTTGATGGAGTATGTATAGTTTGTTAATCCGGACACACTCCCTGGCTGATACTTCTTGTTTGAAGGTTGCAACATGGCTCCCGGCAAATATTGTGGCTCAAGCAATTCTTGAAATTGCACTGTACCCTCTTTCCAATTCTTTCCCCCCCGTGCTCAACGTAGTCCATACGAACCCAGTAAAACAAAGTGTGATCATGAATGGTGTCGTTAGAGCTGTCAAGGACGTGTTAGGCGTTCAACTACGGACTGTTCCCTTTGACGAGTGGCTGTCCTCCATCGAAATGCTGGCCAACAAAGCTACGCCAGATGACTTGACAAGATTTGTGAGCGTGTTCACATGTCATATTACAATTCAGTCCTTAATGTTGTGTCTATGTAGCCTGCAATCAAGCTGGTCAGATTTTTCCGCCAAAATGCTGCACAACAGATGTCCGGGGAATTTTCCACTACGACAACACAAAATATCACCACCACTCTGCACCCCAATCATTTGAAGCAGATTGATTATGCTGACATCAAGACCTGGGTTGAATATTGGAATAGAGTGGGTCACTTCAATTGAGTGTCACAGTAGAGAATCACCAATATTGTATTGTTATTTGCTGTCACTACTGGAGTATTGCATCCTTTCCCTTCAACTACTATCATATGAGGTAAGGTCCACCCCATTGGTCAGCGGGCTCCAATTTGAGTATCTGATGGAATCTGCCATGTGACCATTGTGTGACTGGGAGCGTGTCCAAGAAAGAATTTGATAAGGCATAACAGTATATCAATTGAGCATGAGAATATAAAATGCTAGAGGAGACATGTACCTGAACCACCATCATGGTCAGGCACGGGCACATATAAAGCATACCTCTGCCAACGCTGGCCCCTGGCCAAAAATCCTACAGCAGGTGGCCATAATGTATCTTCTCATTATTCAAAGGTTTGCTCTTTTGACCATGTTCTACTCATTCCTCAACCTGTATACTCATTTCTCCTTTTCAATATAGTCCTATGGACACTACTTATACCCTACTTCCTACTCATACTCACAGGTTTCATGCATAGTGAGCTATCTTCTCCTACCCCTATCAACTTTTTACAAGTATTCCCTCCTAGATGTAACAAGGCCGCACGTATCCACACACTATACATACATTTCTTGTTGTTACTCTATCTTATCTTATCTTGCGTGCCCACTCAGGTGCTAGTACATACTTGATTGTCTGATGTTTATGTCAGCAATCACTTTTTTTTGTCACACTATAGCATAGTCAATACCAATACGGTTGCTGATTCTGCTGCGTGAACTAAGAACTGTGTATTCTTTATAACTATGTTACATTTTTTTCTGAATCAACCGACTGGTTGATACTCTGCTATTGTACCACATTATTCTTGGCGACACGAAGCTGATTAGCTTTGCTCATCAAAAACTTCTGCTTCTTGCACAGCCACTCCAAATCACTAGGACCAACTCTATACTGACGTGATGA
>JAGGAS010028394.1:0-10510 GCA_017657355.1 Termitomyces sp. K1Ac | reverse complement strand
AGATGACGACACGTTTTTTGCCATCCCCACAACAGGGTGATTTTACCCACATAAGTAGCCCCGTTAAAAGTTGGGCCGCGCTTTTTTTTTTTTTTTTTTTTTTTTTTTTTTTTTTTTTTTTGGAGGAGCGTTGCTTATTACGGCAGCCTTCAACAACTAACAACTTTGCCCGTATGGGGTTAGCTTGTCCGGCCCGCTTGACTACAGAGTTTGTTCTCTGTTAATGGATGCGTCCACCCACGGGGAAATGCTTTATGCACACTCCTTGTGTGGAGTAGTGTGGGACTCCAGTGCCAGCTCATGCCGGTCACCCCCAGTCGCTTGGAGGCATTGGTTCAGCGATACCCACTAAAACCCCGTCTTTTCTGTGCCAATCTTTCGGGAGGTTTTCCTCGTTTTCTAGTACTCCCTTCCACGTCTCCAAGACTCTCGCTGGGTTTATGGCCCTCCGTTTGTGCCTCATGGCTACTGTCAGTGTTCTATCCAGCTGTAGCCTCGCATTCACCCTCCTCACTAAGCTTTGGATTACTTCTTGCTTCGTTATTTCTTGGACTGGCGATCCCTCCAATTCTATCACTCTTTTACACCTCAGCGCCCAGATAGTGGTAGACGCTTCCGTGAGGAGGAGTTTGTATAGTCTCGTTTTGCCTGGTAGTGGTTTTCCTTCTGAGTCCGTCCACCTTATCGCTCCGCTTCCAATTATTGTTCCGAAGTCTGGTTTACTCCAGTTCTCTCCACGCATGCTCCACCACGTCCCTATCGCCTGCCAGATTTCCTCTTGCCCGGTCGCTCTGCACCTTAGCAGGATGTGCTCCATTGTTTCGGTTACCCTACACTTCTTACAAGTAGCCCGCTCTTCGTACCCGCTAATGTTATTCCAGTAGCTTCCTACCTTATATACATCATGTGTGCTTTTCCACAGAAATTCTCGGGTCTGTTTTGTGAAGTCTTTTTGGTGGATGGACCTCCATACTGACTCGGATGTTGGGCTATGTCCAGTAAGTCTGCGGATCGCTTCCTTTGCGTCGAGTATGTTCGTCAATGCCCTTCGTCGATTTTCCTGCTGTGTGGCTCCCCATTCCCTTACTCCTCTGTATAGTAGGGATTGTGTGGCTGTCGCGAGTTTGGCACCCTTTCGCCACCTTCCGGCTCCGTTCGCATCGTCAGGTTGGGTCATTCTCCGTTTCATTGCCCCCTTTCTTGCTAGTTCGTCCGCTTTCTCATTGCCCTCTACTCCACTGTGGCCCTTCACCCACTCTAGCCACGTCGGCCCTCTTCGTTCCTCTATGCTCTCCATTGCCATTCTCATCCTGGGGCCATTTTTTATGCCTATCCAACCCATTTCCTCCCATCGTTGGGCATGTTTGGTTAGGCCATCAATTGCGTATCTCGAATCTGTTTTTATCAGGAGGATCCCTTCTTTTTCCTTGGATGCTGCTACCTGGATCGCGTATAGTTCCCCAGTTTGGTTCGACTGTGTGATTCCCGGGACTTTCGCGCTTTCGTTTCGTCCGTCCTCTTGGCCAAACCAGATCCCTCCACCTGCCTCGGCGTCTTCTTGTCCATTGTCTATGCAGGAGCCATCTGTATACACCTCTGTTAGGCGCGGTGGGCCCCGGTGTAGTTCTTCACTCTGGTTATCTAGTACTCTTCCTGTTTCTGTTTCGTCGTCCTCCATGAAGACCCTGATTGCGTCTTTTACGCTCTCCGCTTTACGTCTCTTTGGTACCACTAGTGTTTTTTCCCCTTTCGTGTATTCCGCCATTTCTTCCTCCTTTTGTATTTCTTCTCTCGGGTACCATTTCTCTTCCAGACGGTTTGTTAGTTTCTGTAGGAATTCGGTGCACGTTCCTGGTGTGAGGCAGCCTGTCTGTCTATCTAGGTTGCAGTCAGGGCATCTGCAATAGTCGCTATTCCGGTGATCTGTCCGATTTAGTCTCTCCGTCGCTTTGACCACATCTCCTACCGTTCGAATCCGATGGACCTGTCTACTGTGTTTTCCTTTCGTCGAGTATTCCTCTCTTCTCATGTTGTCCTTTGTTCCGATGTGGTGCCAAACTGGCATCTCTTCTTTCGCTTGCTTTGACATTTCGTTTGCCCAGACCGACACATTGTATTTCTTCCCTACTCTCATCATCTCTCCAATGTCATTCGGCAGTGTCTTTTTCCCCCGGGTCCTCGCTTTCCATGACTGGATCATGGGGTTCACTCCGTCGAGGCACCCCTCTATCTTGTCCGTCTGCCTTGCATTATTGCGTAGGAGAGCGTCTGCTATGTACGCCCAGGCCGGTCTTGATCCGTCTAGTTTCAGATACTCTTTCAGCCAGGACAAGTGGATTGCCTCGTTTCGGCTTGTTATGTCTAGGACTCCCCTACCTCCTCTTTCCACTGGGTCTTGGAGTGTGTTCATGCTCACTAGGGGGCTCTTGCTGTCCCACATGAAGTTCCTGATAATCTTCTTGACCCTTTGTTCTATCGTCGCCGGCATCCCTTGTACTTTCGTGAGGTAGAACGTCGTCCCCCCCACGAACATGTTTATTATGTGTTTTCTCCCTTTCATAGATGGGTTTGATTTGGCCCACTGGGCTAGTGTTGTCTCTACTTTTGTTAGGATCGGCCCCCACGGGGCCCCTTGCTCGGCTTTGTTCCCTATCCAGCACCCCAGGATACGGACTAGTTCTCCATCCTTTGCAATCTTTACGTGGTCAGGTATTATCGCTTGTCCCGATTCGGGGTCTATCTTCCTGGTCTGGATTATCTTTGCCCTGTATTCCTCCGGGCCTAGTGGTATCACTTCTGTCTTTTCCAGGTTGAATTTCGCTGTCGATGCTCTGCACCATTTATTTAATATTCCTTCTAGTTTCCTGAATTCGTCCATCTTCGATAGGAAGACTGTTGTGTCGTCCGCAAACAGTAACGTGAGTAGCCTTTCGCTCATTCCGGGGATTTGTATACCCTTGATATCTGATTTTCGTAGCATCGTTGCGAGAGGCTCTATGGCCAAGTTGAACAGTAGGCATGAAAGGGGGTCACCCTGCCTCACCCCTCTTGTTATTTTGTATGGCTCGCTCATGACCCCGTTTATCGCGATCCTGGTTGTGGCGTTTTGGTAGAGGAATCTTATTGTTTTTATCAAGTTATCCGGTAAGTTGTATTTACTTAGTGTCTTCCATAGGTATTCGTGGTTTACCTTGTCATATGCTTTCTCTTGGTCTAGTGCTACTATTGCTCCCTCCTCTGTCTCCTCCGCTGCATAGTCCACCATAAGTTTCACGGTCTTAACATGGTTATATATGCTCCTGCCCTTCATGAATCCTGCCTGGTTGTCGTGTATGATCTCAGGGACTGTGACAGCTAGCTTGTTCTGGATTGCCCTTGTCATAATCTTGTAGTCTGAGTTGAGGACTGTAATTGGTCTGTAGTTCGCGATATCCGATCTATCTTTCTTTTTGTACAGCGGGCACATCCATCCTTCTGCGAAGTCTGTGCCTTCATCTATCCCATTTATTTCGATGTCATGCATTACTTTGTGTAGTAGTTCGACTATGTCGAGGGTCTGTTCCTTTCCTCTTTGCTTGGCTTCGCCTCTTATTTTTAGTATTTTATATAGTTCCACTGGGATACAGTCGAGCCCCGGAGCTTTCCCATTCGGTTGTTGGGACAGCGCTTTTTCTATTTCCAGCTTCGTGAGCCTCTTTGCTAGTTCAGCTTTACTCTTCTGTGTCAGTTTAGCGTCCACCTCGCTTAGGGTTTCGTCAATCTCTTGGTTTCTATCAGTTCCATCCATGTGGTTTCCTTCGTCTTGTAGTTTGTCGTGGTATTCCCTTGCTATTTCCGCCATTTCCTCTGACTTTGTTGTGTACTCCTCTTGCCTTTCGCCAGCGTGGTTGCTCGTCCTAATTCGTTGTCGGAGCCTCTTTATTGTGTCCCTTGGTTTCCTTTCTCTATTCTGGTCCACCCATTGTTTACATATCGTTTCTGCGAAGACGTGCTGATTTGCTCTCGTAGATTCTTTCCCTCTGTCCCACTTCTGGGTGGTCAGGTCTTTAAGCTTTTCGTTCAGCACCACTGCGCTAAGGGTTCTTTCCTCCTCGTCTAGTGTTGTGTCGTTCAGGATTAGTTGTAACTTTGCTTGGGTTTCTCTGATCTTCTTATCTAGTGGCGCTATCTTTGTTTTGGATCTCTCTTTTGCGAGATTCGTTATCTCCGCTTTGAATTGTTTCCACAGCTTCTGGACACTGGTCTCACCCCTGGGGTTTTGTGTCGGACTGCTCCGTGTGTTCCTGGATGCCTCATCCATATCCTTGAGTAATTTGATTGCTAGGTCCTCGATATCTCTCAGTAACTTTCTGTCTTTTAGTAGGTGTGTTGGCCAGGGCCATCTGCCCTTGCCTATGAACGGGTCTCTATAATTTTCGATCCTTACGGTTACCATTTTATGGTCTGTCGGTATTGCTGTTTCCGTTATCCCCCAGTCGCTGGCGTTGTTTATTATATCCTGGGTCGCGTATATTCTGTCTATCCTGGATTCAGACCCTGTTGCTTTTTGCAAGAATGTGTAGCCCCTTCCTCTCGAATTGGCGTCTCTCCACCCGTCGATTACTAGGAAGTCTGTTATAAGGTCTCTCAGGGGGTCGGTAGCTTGGGTGCTATCCCCGTGGCTGGGTAGTCTGTCTATCTTATCCTCGACTATGTTCAGGTCACCCAGCATTATGTCCGGGTAGGGTATCCTTGAGTTTCTACCTCCCCATACTTTCCTTAGGTCCTCCCAGAATTTACCATTTTCGTTTGCCTGGTTTGGCGCGTATACATTTAGTATCGTGAGTATTTCGTTTGCGTGCCATGGTATTGTCAACAATATGGCCCTACCGGGGATTATTTCTCTGGCCTCGGCCTCTTCCCAGTTAGTGGAGCTTTTGTTTAGGGCGAAGCCGACCCCCCCTGCGTTTCGCCTCCTGTCATCTATTGAACTAAATACCTTGATGTTTCGAAGGTTATCGTTAATCTCCTCTCTTTGTGTCTCGCTGAGGTGCGTCTCTTGTACTGCCAATATTCCTATTTTATTTTCCATCATTATCCTGTTTACTTTGTTCCATTTATGTTCCTGCTGAAATATCGACGCTGCTCCCCTGCCTTGCATGTTGAGCGAGGCAATTTTTATGTTCGCTCTCGTGTTCTTCTTTGTCCTCGTCTTTCTTTTCCTTGGTTCCGTGCGTCTTCTCTTTCGACGCTCGTTTTCTTGTTCGCGTCTATTTAGCTCCCTTTCGCTGTCTTCTCCTTCGTTTGTGTCCCTTCTCTCTTCCGCCATTCCCTCTGTGGGGCTAGCTGGTTGCGTCTGGTCTATTTCGTTTTGTTCGTTCTCTCTTCTTCCTCGCCTTGGTATTCTGATCCACAGTTTTTCTTTGTTCTGTTCGCCTGGGGCGTTGTTACGGTCTCCTACTCTACTTTGTCCTACTGGGTTGTCCCTTATTGTTCTCGTTGCAGTGTTCCCCTGTGGTGTTGGGGGGCTCCTATAGTCCGAGTTTCCCGCCTGGTTCGGTCGCGGCAGCCTGATTCTCAGGGTTAGCCTGCTTCCGTCCCTTCGGGGCTGTTCACTATTGGGGCCGTTTGGGTGGGTCCTCGTCCGACTCCGGGATGTGTCATCGTGTGGCTCACTTCCCGCCCTAGCGTAGCTTTCTCTTGCATCCGGTGTCACTTCCTCGTTCCTTGTTTCACGGGATGGGGCAATCGCTTTTAGTCTGTCCAGTTTACGATCATTAGGCTGCGAGACGGTGGGCTATCCGGCCCATGGTAGTTCCGCCACCTTTGCGGTGTACCATTTTCCACGGCCACGCTGTCGACCTGGGGTTGCTTCGACTTCTTACCAGTTCAGTCTTGGCTTTCCGGTTGACTTCGTCGGTTTCGACACGCCTCGGGTGGCCTAAATAGGCCGGCGTTTGTTAGCGGGCACTCCCACTCGTGCCGCTGCCTCCTTCTTTAATAAAGGAGGGATCTCCCCCACTTTCGGCTTTCCTGTTCTGGCAGTATATTTGGGCCGTCAGTGGTTCGAGGAGCTTACTTGGGTCCCCTGCTCCTCTCGCACCATCCTCAGTGTCCCGACCTGGGGATTGAGCCTTGAACTGGTCTTCTATGGCTCTGGTGCTAAGTTTTTACAGTTTATTTCACTTTCGGTTGATTTCCTGGACTTTCCTTTCATTATTCTCTTTCCGTTCTTTGTTACTCAATACGTTTTATTCGGGACTGCCTAATGTTCGGCAAGTGTTGTGTATTGGCGTTGTTACTTAGGTTTACGGAATCAAAATCTACCCCGTCCCCTGCCTCTGATGAACGTTCCTCTGTTGTTCTGATTATTCGCGTTCTGGGCTGATGTGTCCGTCTCGCTTTCTGGGAGTTTGATATCACCCACTGGGCCCTTCCATCCGAGCAGTTTTTGAAAACTGCATAGCCCTAGTGGGTGATCTATGCTCTTGCATCGAGCGCACTTGAATGTGCGAATCGTTGCCACGGCCATGAACTTGATGTAGTATCGCAGCCTCTTTAAGATCATAATCCATTCGTTGTGTAACGCGACATTTTGGGTGACTGGCGGTATGTAGATGTTCCAGAGTACTTCTTCGCCTGCGTTTCTGGGGCGGGCAAGTGTTATCGACTTGGCTGTAATGAGGTCGGCATGATGGAAGAGGATTTCCGCGGGGGTCGCGGCTTCGAAGTCGTCTTCGGGGTCCGTGGCGACGTTATCTTTAATGAATTTTAGCAGTTCCTCGCTTCCTTTCATTACCTCGCAGACCAGAGAAGCTATTTTTGCAGCTCCTTCGTTTGTAGCTGGGACCCTGAAGTTGGCGAGGGTGAATGCGTATTCTGAGATTTCGGGTCTGTATTTTATAGCGAAGAAGGTTGCTGTCGGGGTGGACCACAATCCCCTATCGACTAGGATACGTGCGATGTCTGCTCGCGTGGCCACGATGTAGACCCAAGGTGGTCTATGAACTCCATTTCGGGGGCCAATCGGCTCACCTACTTGAACATCTGGGGTGTCGAACAGTTTCCCGATGGCGGTCTGGATCTTTGCCGCCATCGAGGACCTGTCTAGCTCGGATCCGGCATCGTACGGGTAGACGAAAACCTTGTAGGCTGGGTCGTTGTTCCAGTCTTCTACGATCTCCTTATCTATTCCGGCTGTGACGTTTTCGACGTTCCAGCCATGGACCTTCATGTATCCTCCCGCCGGTATCGGCATCAGTTCGCCCACCCCTAGGTTGATGTAAGGGAATGGGGGCGGTGGACGTACTACTAGTTGGTTTTGGGGAGTGGGTTGGGGAGTCCCCTGGGCTGTGTTGAGTCGGTTCGCGATAGGGGTTGTAGGGGGTTCGCTCAGTTGACGCGCTTGGCTCGAGGGGGTCAGCGCTTGTATTGCGCTAGGGTTGAACTGGAAAAACGGGTTGGGTGTTGCACTGCCGTTCACCGTCTCCTGTGTAGGGGGGTTCCTCTTGGGGGTTTCTACGGTAAGGCGTTCTCTTTTGTTTCCTTGGTTCACGTGCTGTTTCGGGATGCGATAGTTCTTGGGGACATGGCCTGTTTGTTCTTGGGCCGTTTGTCCTATTCCATTTTATTTCGGGTTGTGTTTGGTGGTATGTTCTACTCACCTGATTTATCTTGGTCTTTCTCGTTCAGCAACATATCCCACGCGATGTCGTTGTCCCCATTCTCCTCCATTTCTATGTCCTGCACGTTACTGGATTTCTTTTTCGAGGGGGTCTTCAGGGTGTAGTCACTTGGCGTGTTAGGGGGGTCTAGGCTTACTGTCTTATTCTTCGGGGTTGTTGGTTCCTCCTCCATCGTTACTTCTTTTCCTTTTGGTTTGTCAATCTCGATGTCCGGCATGATGTCACCTTTCTCCTTTCGGTCACGTTCGTTCGTTTCCGGGGATCTGTCGGCGTGTTTTTTTGCTCGTCTCTTCGTGAGCCCGGTCGCTACTGCCGCTTCCATGTTTGTTGTTTGGTTCGTGGGTGTGGAGGACATGTGTGGTTTCCTCGGGTGGACTGGTCTTGTTTTCGTTTGGTCTTTATGCGAAGCTTACTCGCTTTAGGATATTTAGTTTCCGAAGTTGTTTGAGTGTATACCATGATACATTATGCTTTGTCTCAGATTTCAATCTTCCTGTTTCAGCTTCTTTTCTTTTCTTTTGTGTTTTGGCCTTATGTCGTCCTTCGGCCTTTCCGGTTTGCCTATGCGTTATATGCGGCTGTGTGTGTCTGGTTCGTGCAGTTCCGGGGGTTTGCTCGTATCCATACTGTTCTATTCTGCGTTCTGGTCTGATCATCTTCTTGGTGACGTCTTCCGGGTGTCTTGGGTTCGGTAGCTATATCGGAGGTTGACTTCATGTTTTATCCGGCTGTTTGTTATGTATTTCCGCTTCCGTTTCTGTTCCGGCGTTTGTTGAGTTGTCTGCTTGCTGTGTCGTTTTCGGTTGCTTGTCTTTTCTTTGTCTCGGCTTCCGTTCTATGTTTTGTTGTGGGGTTTCCTGTTTCCTCCGTGGTTTCTGTTTGTGTCTACGGTGTGTTTCTGTTCGCTTTCCTAAGGGGGGGCTCGGTCTGGGTAGTCTTGTTGTTTTCTTTAGGGTGATCGGGTTAGGTTGCTGTTGTTTCTCATGTCGTTTGTGTGTGTGTCAGGTTCACCTCGTGTTGGTTCTGTCCTCGCGATTTGTAACTTGTTCCTCCGGTGCTTCTTTGGTATTCTGGCTTTTCTAGTTTGTTAGACTTTCCTCGTCCTGGAGCTTCTGTGGTTTCGGTCGCTCCCACTAATAGGATCTTTTTCGGATAGCATTTTATTGCTTTGTACCGGAGTAAAGTATCTGTATTCTTTATATTCTTGGATCTCGCGTTTCTTTGGGTTAATTCGGGGTTGGTACTTCAAGGTCATGTGGCTGCTTGTACGTGTAATGGTAGGTGTCAGATAATGTTACGTTTTTTCGCTATGATACGTATCTCGAGCAGTTCTCCCGTGGTGAAGCCAGCGGTCTCGAACAGGTCTATCGGGCCTAGCATGAATTTGGGGCGGATGAGTCGTGTCAAGGCGCCCTGTTTGAGGTGGTGCATGTAATCCGGGTTTTCGCAGATCCATCTCGTGGGTACTCTGATAATACACCATGTGCTGATATAGCCGTGGCTCAGGTAGCACCTTCTTTCAGCCCACACTGAGAACCATTCGAGGCTAGGGGCACAGGTGCTCGGGTCTACTGGGTCGCTGAGGGTGACTCTGTTGGCCCATACAGTGTTTAATGCGCCTGGGGGGGTCCAGTATATGTCTATCTGGTCTCCCCGCCTTAGGTTTTGTATTTCCGGTGAGAAGTTCATGTTCCCTACTCTGACTGCCTTTCTGATCACCCACTCGTTTACGTCGTTGTGTAGGCTGCTCAGGGAGAGTCCTTTCTCTCCGTACATCGTGATTGGTCCTTCGTCCCATTGTCTCTGTGCTGTGCTCTGCGTCTCTGCGGTTGTATTCGGTGCGGTGTAATTCTCCTCTATTACTCGATACGTGGGCTCATTGGGGTGTTCCCCTGGTATTGCAGAGCGGAGGATAGGGAAGGGTGTTTCGGGTTGGAGTGCGATGAGTTGGGGAGCAGCGAGTTGGGTTTTTCCTTCCTCGTTAGGCTGGACCCTCTGCTCCTGAGTGGAATCGTATAACAATTCTGGGGAGTTTTTGTCATTCATGATGGGTTGTGGTGGTGTGTGAGGGTGTCGGATTTCTCTTTTTTATGGGCGGAGAGGGAAAATCAGATCCAGGGGTGGTTTCCGATTATGACTCGTTCCGACCGTTACTTGCTTATCAGTGTGTTGAATTTTGGGTGTCTTTTGGTGGTTTTAGCGTGTTTCTGGATTTTCGTCTTTTGGGCATGGGGTGGTATATGGTTATTAAGGAGTCGCTTTCGTCTTTTACGCTTATGCTTAGTATGCTTATATATGCTTATTGGCTTCGGTGTTCGTCTCTTTTGTTGAGTTCGGACTGTTCGGCGCGGGTATATGCTTTTCTATGTTCTTCTCTTCCGCCCTTCCATCTGTCATCTTACATGTGGGGTCTCTTTCCGAGTTAAGCCTTCTCTTTGGTTCAGGATATCTGTTCTGACGGGATATACTCCTGCCTCTTCGTCTTCCATCTCACTCTTGTAGGATTCCGTTTTCTGGTAGGTTTTGTTAGGTCTTTCAGACCGGATTCGGGTGTTTTCGGCTCTATTCCTTCCTTTTGAGGGAGGTTTTCTCTCTTTTATCTTTTCTTATTAAGGGTTTGGCTGGGTTCGCACTTCTAGGGGGGGGGGGGCGTTTTCTCCTATGATGTCTTTCTTATTGGGGGCCAGGTCTTCCGTCATCTCCTTGCGATGAGTTTCCGACCGGCCCCATTTGTCTCTTTCGACAAATTAAAAGTCCGACCATTGTGATGGTTCGGAGTCAAGGAGCCCCCGTTGGGCCGCGACTCCCAATTGTCGCGGCCAATTATCATCACATGACACAAAATT
>JAGGAS010028392.1:0-10581 GCA_017657355.1 Termitomyces sp. K1Ac | reverse complement strand
GGAGAATTGAAAAGCTTACTGGAGTTGGCAGCGGAGCGGATGAAACGTTTCTATGACGCGTGGGTCGACGAGTCCCCAGATTACATTGTGGGCAATCGAGTGTTTCTGGAGCGTGCGGACCTATGCTCGAACCGCCCAAACCACAAACTCGACTTTAAAAGGTTTGGGCCATTCAAGATTGTACAAAAGATCTCGGACACCGCTTACCGTCTACACCTCCCTGACGGATGGTCCATCCATGATGTCTTCCATGTCTTGTGCTTGATTCCTGCACGCGAAGACACAATCCTAGGCCGTCGTCAAGAACCGCCACCGCCGGTACAGATGGAAACTGGGGAGGAGGTGGAAATTGAGAGGATTCTGAAAGAGAGGAGGACACGAGGGGGGGTATCGGAATTCCTGGTGCGTTGGAAGGGGTACGACGAAAGCGAGGACGAGTGGTTGAAGGAGTATGAGATGCCGCACGCGTTGGAGGCGATACAGGAGTTCAGATTGAACAAAAGGACGCGTGGGAAGAGTCGACGTGGCGGGAAACGAAATGGCGCCGAGATAGGCGCCCAGGGCTAGATCTTTTTTTTCCCCTTGCGTCTGCCTTACAAGTGGGGAGCGGGTGTCATGATACACACGTGACCTTACTGACCATACAGTAGTTAGTACCTACAAAGACCTTTCCCTAGTTTAGTCCATTACGTTCTAAGGTATGTTCCTTACTGTATCTATGCATAATCACCAATACATTACGTTCTAAGTGCTACTTGACGCGTCGCGTTGTGAACTGCAAGTCACGGCCTAACACTACAGTTCTGATCATAACAGTGAGTCAGTATAAATTATACGACACCATTATTTGAAGCTCACTTCACTGGCTGGATTATCACATCAGTAAGGCTTCTTATGGAGACGCCTGTTTGCATCAGTGACTACCTTGCTGATAATAACAGAGTCAGTATAAGTTGCATCACCATGTATTTGAAACCTCGCTTCACCGTCTGGCCAATCACATCGGTAAGGCCTTCTCGATTTCTTGTAAAAAGGGATGTTCTCAATGTGTTTCAGATGACATGACTTGTTGGTGTGAGAAAGTGTTATAATCCATAGTCAGTAATCTTTGAGTCGCCTCCAAAGATTCTTGTTCAGTGGAGTGCACTCATCCAAGTATTGCGTCATGCACTGCTAGACTTTTACGAGTTTCATCCCCAATTCTTCCCAAGAACTTCAGCAATCATCCAGGGAGACACGCGCTTGGGTACGACAGCGCAAGGCGCATGGTCTTGCCGACCTCCGATTCGGAGAAGCTTGGACAGAATACTCTACAGTACGATCAAATCTTTCAATCCGTTGCCTTAGGTATGTCGGAAAAATGCTGATGACCGGATCAGATGGAATTAGCCGTGATCAGCTTACTTTAGACGAACCCGATTTTCACGCCTGATCATACCAGCGTTTTCGGATCAGGCGCCAGCCTGATCAGGTGCGAGGCCTGATCAGACCAGGACCTGATTAGGTGCGATGCTGATCAGGCCAGGACCTGATTAGGCCTAAGCGATGACAAGGAAGATTCTGGGTGATCAGGTCCGGGCCGAACCTAGGCCATGTCAGAAAAATTATATTCTGATTTCATCATATTATTATTACTTGATCATTAGGTAATGTTTGATGATTAGTAAGGAATTTTATTTTGAAGAATTAGTTGACATTACCGGGATTCGAACTACTGACCTTGTGAATATTACAACTAGAAGAAACACTTACTTCAATACCAATAGACTAAGTTACCTTTTGATATACAGGCAAAGCAAGTTTACTTATCCGACAGTTCGGCCAGCGCACTTCAACGATGGTACTGTATTGACAAGTCCATAACATACATTATTGACGAGTACATAGATGTACATTATTAACACAATAATATACAGTATTCATGAGCAGATATACGGAATATATACAGATCATAAGTACACAATTGTACGTCTCGGAGCAGAGAACAATATTCATACCAAGATAACAGATCAAAAAATCGTCCCCCAAGATAGATAACAGAACAAGAAATCGTCCCAAGATAACAGAACAAGAAATTGTACCAAGATAATATTGTCAGTTGAACGTAGTGGTGAAGTTACTTCTGACGAGGCCGAGCAGAACGTCTTGCAGGAGCTTTCTCAGCGGCTTCGATCTCCTCAGAAGTAACGTTAGTGGCTTTCCCTCTGATATTACCTCTGCCAGCAGGTCTACCACGGCCACGGCCTGAGCCTCGTCCTCGCCGTCCTGGCTTTGCACCTCGGGATGATTCAGAGACCTGATCAGGTGAAGCCGTGTCTTCGTTGAAAGACAATGAATCAAATTCAGGGATATCGGGGGGATCGGGGCTGTTGGGATCTTGGGAGTACCACGCCGGAGCAGGCTCAAAATCTGAGCTGATATTAGCTTCTTCAGGTTCAGAATCTGAGTTGGTAATCGAAGGGGGAAATGCAGTCGTCGGTCTCCCTGAAGCCGACTGTGCACTACAAGTTGTAGAGATCTCTGAAGCCGGAGCCTGCTCCACAGTCGAACGAGGAGGAACAGATGAGGTCGTCGGCATACCAGTGTAATTAAGTTCCAGAGAATTATCGTCGGTCCAGTCGAAAACTTCACCTGTGCTAGAATCACGACTCTCCGACGTTGCGCTCAGTAAAGCCCGACGTGCAGCCTCCTGTTCATCATGCGTAGGCGATGAATCCGAATGATGTATGATATCTGGCACTCCATCGAAGACTATCTTGTCCCACTTTGTATAAAGGTCTGCGAGCCATGACTGGCGATCAGTGGCGATTCGGTCGATGAATTTTTTGCGGTCGCGGAACATGGTACTGTAAGGAATCTGCGTCACTTTCCCTGTGGCAGTGAACTCCTTGTCTCCTGACAGTAAATAAACGGCCTAGAAAATAGCTCATTATTGATAACGTTGTATCGTTTAATAATACTTACCATGCTCGCTGCTGCCGATATTAATCCCGACGTAGTCTTGATACTTCCCCACTTCATCCCTATCGCATTTGGTGAAAGCTTTCCGCTTACCAAAGATCCCGGACCGAACAATAAGAAACGCGCGATCTTGATAATCAAAGGATACATCAGCACAATATAAGAATAAGTGGTAGTAGTTGTAACGTACCCTCATCAAGACAAGATTAGAGTACATTGTGGTAGGGTGGATAATCTTGGGGTCTTTGTAGAGGATCGGTGGGAAGATGTCATACTTCACCTTTGAGTGTGTTGGCCTTCGCGAGATGAGACCGAGGCAAACCTGGCTTTTGGTGCGATCATAATTTTGATCCCAGCAGGCGCTGGGAATATTCAATCCTGCAAAAATCCTGTCGGCAAACTTACGAATATTCGAGACGGAAGTCGAGCGAAATGATTGGATTTGAGTGAGAACCTACAAATGTAATTAGAGTTGATCCTGAGTAGCATAAGATATTTAAAAACTCACCGCGTCTCTGAATGCCGGTAACTGCTCAATAAAGGTATGAAACTCGCTAGGCATCACTCCGTACAGCTCGTACGTAGCACAGAGGGTATAGAACGCAGCTTCGTCTGCAGCAGTCATATTCATAGAAGCATTCTCGAAGGTTGGGTGCCCGTCAGGGCAGTGTTGAAGAAAGGCAGCCTCGTCTGGCCAGAGCTCAAACATGAGGCCATACTTCTTTGACAGGCGGATGATCTCGGACTTGTGAGTGAGAAGACGAGGGTGTGTGAGCCATTGCACTTGATTGGCGGTACCGTTTGCAGCATCGCGATGTTGAGCTTTGAGTGCATCGTTTTCCTCCTCCAAATGCGAGATCTTCGTACGTTGATCAATCAGCACAGTTTGGCTGATGGTGAGTGCCTACAATATATAAGTAAGAGGTGGAACAATGATAACAGTAATGCGAGGAACTTACGTGCTGCATTTCGGATATGGCAGGTGCGCGAGATCCCAGCGCGAGAACGATGAGACCCAGAGCATCGTCGACTGTCAAAGTCATTGACAGCGATTGAGACGACATTGTGATGTGAAAGATGAGCGAGCGCGAATTCTGAATCGGAATCATGGGACTTTATATAAAAGTTACAGTGTCTGCGGAATTTGAAAGTGAATAATTTAGATGTGCTAATTCGGATTGAGATTGGGATGGTACATACATTCAATAATGTATTCGTTGACTTGGCGATTCAGATAGAAAGTGTGGTCGAGTCAAGTGGAGTTTATCGATGAATTGAATGACGTTTATAGAATTTAGCAAGTTCCAGCCCTATATAAAAAATAGTCAGTCAATTCAAATGGTATGACGTTAAATGGTCACCACTCTGCATTACACAGATTCTCAAATGGAGCGTCTGAATTGAATGCCCGTCGGACCGAATTTTCAGTGTCTGAATAATGAATGGGAATCCAGCGAAGATTTCAGAAGTTATGAATTATCTGAATGTCCGTCGGATCAGATGAGATTCAACCTAAGCTCAGAATAGAGACATATGCCGCACTCTAGACCCAGGGGTGATTCCGTCAGTGAGGCATATGCCTCTACTCTGCGTTGTCGGAGGAGGAGAATATGGTTGGAATTGCTTGTGTCAGCTCATCGATTTTTCGGAGATTCGGATATTGATAATCTGACGTCATTTAATAGTATCTACCAGTACCATCAAATCGCTCCACACTACACAGTCGACACATGGACCCTTCTCAAATTTAACACAACGTCAATTTAATACCTCTGTTACCCTCGTGTCTCCATCCAACACGCGTGAGTCTACCTGCAGTGAGTCCTGAATGCCTCACACGCCAAAACAATTCCCAACAGGATCTGGTCCAGGAGCTAGACAACGGGATCGAAAGTGTCGGGTGAGTATTAGGTTGATAGGAATATGGTCATTTGGAAATGAAGATGAGAACCGTGGGGTAGGTCCGCCCTAATAGTACCGAATGAAGATTGTTGTGCAGGTGCCTGCCAGCTTATGTTACAGTATTATCTGCACGTTGAAGTAAGTATCCAGTCAGTCTTTCTCTCTTCCTTTCTTGGCTAAAGGCTTTGTAGTACTTGTATCAGACCAGCAGCCCAAGACGTTTTTCAAGACACCTCGCGATTACAGATACACGATTCGTCCACATGCATTCACTGTCAATGATGTCATTGATCATTGCGATCTTAATTCTTTCGACCACTGCCATCTCGCAAAGTGCGCTTCTTCAAAATTGGATTACTACCGGTGGACGCGACGGACCTGTCACATTGGTTCATGATCGCCAGTCTTCAATCGATATCTACTAGATGTTATTATACAGTCACGACGTCTGAACCGTAAGCAATCATTTCAATATTCCGATTGCATTTGTACTCTATTGACACAATAAATTTTATAGGTTCATATCCATCGCGATTGTAACAAGAGGAGAAGAATCGAAGGATAATATTCAACGTATCTGAATCAGTTGTGTATTATTACATACCGTGTCAATGATTCATTGTACGTTACTCTTACATAACCCTACGAGTCTACTTGGCCTCGCGCAACGTTACCGCTCATCAGCCTTGGGTGCCTCAAAGAAAAACTCATTATCAACGACGCAGCGAGGTTCGTGGACATTTCTAATCTCTAATACCAATGGATATTCTTATTATTAGTCAAGTTGTCAAAATAGAAAGTCCGACAGACCTTATACTGATTCATCTTACAAGTCTGTCCATCCACGAATATTTAGGCAAGGTCCATTTACTCGTCTTGTTCCCGTCAGTATCTTTACTGTAACGTGAATAGAACGACTTCAATTTGGATGACTACTCCGTTCGGGACGTCCCCGACCAATAGGTCAATCTCGCCTTTCAAACATGCAATTCATCAGATGCAGCACCTATCAATGGAAGCAGTAGCCACTTTGTTCTTGATAGAAAATTCACAGGCCATGACAACGATGTGGACAGATCTTCGGGATCACTTTTTGCAGGATATCATGACTAGACTCTCACTCCTCGACCCAGCTGCGCCTGTAAGTTATCAGGTGTTCTACCATGACATTATTATCATTGTGTCCATAATAATCATTGACATCAATCGTATTCAGATCATGACGACTTTAGTATCCGAGAGTCTACCCATCAATGACTCTGGATTTAATATTATTGCAGTACCACGACGATATGATACACTCCAGAACGGGTTGCTAGATCTCAGATTCAACTGGGATCCCAAGAACCGATTTTCTGTGGAAACTATATCACACCATGTCGATGTAAGTCGATACTCAATTGTTGACCATGATAAGCAAGTTTGACGCAGATGCGATAGTATCTGGCCGACACAGACTTTAATTGTGGAGTAATACCAGCTGCACGACATCTTGTCATTGTCGCTGCCTCGACCCCCTTTGATGATTCAGATACTTTTGGTGACACGGCGACTTACAGCGGAGGTTCTCGTTGGCATCAACTTGCACTCAAGATCAGTCAGGTATGATTAGAAGAGATAATACTACCAATGATCGTGCAATTGATTTGCTCCAGGCCAATATACAATGCCATCTGGTTTTGTCGCCCGATCAAGATATGCGACTTCTCATGATTCTTTTTGAAGAAACGGTGAGAATTATGAATAGATTTTTGATGTTCTTTGTACCTTCTGAGCGCCATCATCATGTCTATAGTTGAGGTTGCAGAATGCTGTCGAAGAACCACCGTCCTTTCCTGTTGATTTTACTAAAGTCATCTGCCGCTTATCTACCAGGCCACAATTTCATTCAGCTTCTGTCAATGGTTCGATTCAATTCTCCTGAAACTATGAGCTATTACTAACGATGCCTTGTGAATGTTCTGTAGTTCCTCACCTCAACGTACGTAACTTTGATAGATTATTCGCAATGTCCGTTTGTCCCTTAACACTGACAACCGATTCTGATCTAGCCAATGTCTCAGCGTCCCAGTGTGTTGCCTCGTCGTAACTCTTTGACCCCCCCTCCCAGCCACACCGACGTTGACGACGACATGTACGACCTCACTTCTCTAAACAGTGAGCCTGAGAACCCTCTGAACCTCGTAGCTCAACTACAACAGATTCATGGTCTCACGAAGAAGAAGATCTATGGCGCCAAGCCAGTGCGCACATCATTCGTACGAGAAGAGATGGTGCATAAGGAGCCTCCATGTGCTCCTGCACCTTTGATTCCTCGCTCTGTGAAATCTACTGGTGGCGGAAGAGCACTGTCGACTTCTAAGGCATCTTTCATTAGTCGCATGACTCGAAGCAGCCCCCCCAAACTGCAGTCACGTTGTCCAGGCCCACGACGCAATTTGCGCCTGTCTTTAAATTCTCCAGAGATGGAAAGATATCCTTCCCTGACGACCTATATCAGTATTCTTGACCCTAGCTTGGGAACGACAGAATACAAGTCCTTGCTTCCATCTTTCAAATCACAATCCTTAGATTCTCTTCCTACTACGTCCCATTTCTCGACGCATTCTGGCCCCGTCCGATCCGAGTCCATGCCAGATTCCTGGCAAGATAACAATGTAAACACTCAGTCTCTCGTCGATTATGACTCGCCTTCTCGCCCAGCGTCCACAGACAGCTGCCGTGTGGCTAGCAGAGCAGACGATGCCACTTCTCAATCCTTATCGTGGCGATCATCTCATGATGACTCGGACAATGAACCCTTCACCTTCTCCGCTGAATATGTTGCAGCAACGGCAGCAATGTTTAAGAACGAAGTCCTGCCTGCCTATCCAGACCTCCAGTCTGCGTTTCCTGAGGTTGACATATCGCCGCGCGATGCATTTTTCATTGCCCAGGACCAATCGTCGACTCCAAGCCCAGAGTCGTCATATGATCCAGGCGAGTTATACATGACCGCTGAACGTGAAGAGCTTCGCCAGCAGTCCTTGTCTCAATCCATGAATCAGCCAGAACCTGTCCCTTATCCGTCAGGACTTTCGTATGGTGCTACGTCTTATTCTCCGAGTCCTGGCAGCAGCTCCTCCCTCACTGGTTGGGCAGGCTAAACAGACATCTCGATTAACATCCTTAACATTGGTCACTGATATTAAATCTTTGCGTTGTAGTACCATGCTGTATTATGTTTACTTTGGGCAAACCAATTAAATGTTAGTTATTTTAATTTGTTCATGAAGACTCGCTTGAACGTCAAGAATCAAAAATCATGGATAGATAGATATAAATTTTGCTACAGGAGTCACCTGAGTGCCCGTCGAAAATAGTCATTGTCATTCCAATATTTATATTAACTTTAGAAAATGTCTCTGTATCAAAATTGTTACAATAAGTTGTTGCGTGCGCGTAAGAATATATCTGCATCCAAAAGGTCAAATAAAAAGTAATCTCGGTTTAATGGTGCGCCACAAAGCATGATCCTATCGGGAACCATGACCACACCACGAATAATGGCGTGGATAGAAATAAATTCACTGTCCTTCCGCTTGTTCTCCCGAAAGCGAAGTAGGCCCAGATCAATATCCTTCTGCTGCCGCTGGCCTTGATCTTGGATAAGAGAAGAAAATGGTTGAACCAAGGCCAAGGGATAAGCTTGATTGTCAACAGTACATGAAAAAAGGCAAACAAGGCGTGCGATGTAAGGCTTGTCTTGAGTATTTATGAGAACACAGTCATAACGTGGGTGACCATGGAACTCAGGATTACACCGCAAGTAATCTGACTTAAGTTCCCAGCTTGATGTACAGGTGTACTGAACTTTGAGGTAGCGATGTTGTGTTATCTATTAACAATAGAGGCAAGACGTGCTAAGTAAGTATGATAATAATATGATAGGTGTGGAATAATTGTTGACAGACCTGGCTCTCATCTTTGAAACTCACAGCCTTTCCTTCAGGAAGAGGGATGCCATAGGCAGGAAGGAACTTTGTCATGAACTTCCCCAACTTGATTCGAAAGCGGTCAAAGGCTCCGTCGCTCTCGTGACCCACTAGAATCTCTGACAATTGTAATTGCCTCGAAGATCCTAGCTCCCGATACTGGTCGTAAATGCTGGTATCAAAACCATGAAATCTTTCGCTGGCTGCTGTGACTGTTTCATCTTCGGGATCAGCTACTAATGACTCCATATAGCCATCAAGAAGATCAATATTGGATCGAATCAAACCAGACACCAAGAGGTACTGATCAGCATCCAGTATCTATTGATATTGCACATAATAAGATGGTGTTAATTCTAACAAAAACAATCAAAGAGGTCCTGGCATACCTGTTTTGCAAAGTCCTTGAAGTTTGAACGACGCAGGTAAGATTGCTTTATAGGGCCATGCATCTTCTCATTTGGCTTGGTGCTATAGTTACGAGAAACCCCTTTGGCGATGATGTTATGAAACAGATGCTTCCGCAGATGGAGTTTGATGAAATTCCATGACTTTGTTTTCAACTCTGAATCATCAGCTGTTCCAGTTCCATCGTCATCAATATCTTCAAGTTCATCAATACCAGTTTCACTTGTGCCACGAGTTTGTTCAATATAACGCTGAATATGCAGCAAAATTTCATATGTGATGCTCTGATATTTGAACGAATGACTTACTGTCATCAAAGGTGTAAATACATGTTCTAACTCTTTCTTGCCATCCGAAATTGTGTGTTCTGTGTGCAGATCAAGACCAGCATACATTCGGACATTGAGATATGAGCGGAGGCAGCGAAGAAGCAGATATAAATCTGAATCCAGATCTGTAGATAAGATGTCCTGTGCAGCAAATAAGAATATCTATCAAGACAAAGAATATTTTGTGAGTACATTGACAGTAATATCTGGAACCAGAGTGGAAGACATGATACCTTGGAAATATCATAATTCTTGGATCCATCATTAAAAGAAATATTCATCACTGATTCAAAATGATGAAGCCCTCGCCATCGTGGCATATAGTTGAAACTAATCCCAGGTAATTGTGAGTAGATCAGCTTCAAAGCCTAGTTATGAAAAGAAATACCAAGCATCGATACGAGCAATATCTGTTCGAGAGGTAATAAGGGACTTGAAAACCTTAAAAAAATGGTCCTCCCATAAACCATTGTCATCGAAATGCAGGACATCATAAGATAGGGCACGATGAAGGTCACCGTGTTTGATGCCCCACATCGCATTCTATAAAATGATAAATTCTGGGAGTATAAAACAAAGAAGTAACTTACTTTGACTGGACGGAGGCCTTGTTCCTTTAAAGCTTCCTCAGTTGCTGCAGCAGTTCGTAGAGCCATAGACTCTATAACATATTTCTCGGTCCTCGACTGAGTCCGTAACGGGAATTCTATGGATAGATCCCACATGTTTTCTTGTGGTACCAGGCAAATCGGACATGGATATTTGCCCTTGAGGCCACGAATTAGGGACATAACAGACCTGGAGTTTTTTCGACATAGAATTACATAAATGGCAAATGAAACTAGAGCAAGCACTTACATCTCTTCGTAATCGGCAGATAACATAAGGATAATTGGCCAGAGCCATCGCAAGATTTCATCTACTTCACTTGTCTTCCATTCACCAGTCTGAGCCAACTTGATGATTTTTTCAAGGAAAATACGAAATCCCTCATGCCAAACAGCATT
>JAGGAS010028390.1:0-10692 GCA_017657355.1 Termitomyces sp. K1Ac | reverse complement strand
GATGATCTTGCTTAGTCAGCATTTGGTCAAACAAACACAGGCCAAGGCTGACTAAGCAGGTAACACCCAAAAATGGATATATGCAGCAATCAGAGGGGTTTGAGGAACCAGGCAAAGAAGGTTGGGTCTGGTGCCTACTTTGCAGCCTATATGGCATGAAGCAGGCAGGCTGCATATGGAATGGCATGGTCAACAATAACATGCTATCCTGGGGGTTCACACAACTTGCTTGTGAATCCTGCATCTATTACCAAAAGTCAAACTTCAGGACAGTAATAGCGGCTTTGCATGTTGACAACTTCCTAGCTATTGCCAGCAACAAAGCTGAGAACAACCAGTTTAAAGAGCAGATGTGGATGATATGGACAATATCCAATCTTGGCATCCCCAAGTTCATAGTTGGGATAGCAGTAAAGTGGGATGGCTACAATTGTTATTGAGCGGAATTGGACATGACAAAGTCACATCAAAGCCCACACCAATGCTGTGTGACAACAATGTCATCCATACAGAATAGATTGGGTTCATAATGGTTGTATATATCTCTGTCAAAATGTATTGCAACAGATGCTCTATTAGGAATGTTTTGGCAAAAGTCCACAATCTTGCTCCTATCTTTTGATCCCTCATCTTCTTGACGAGGATGAAATATAATGACTGCAGCCATCCAAGCATCAAAAGGTTGTGTCCAGTCTGATTTGGAGCAGACTGGTTTCTTAGCCAATGTGAAGTCTTTTTTGACAACTGAGAAGCTGCCCATGAAATTTTCCAGTTTGTTGTTATGATTGTATCCTTTCTCAAATGTGAGAATAGAATGAACGCAGCCATCCAAGCATCAAAAGCTTGTGTCCAGTCTGATTTGGAGCAGACTGGTTTCTTAGCCAATGTGAAGTCTTTTTTGACAAGTGAGAAGCTGCCCATGAAAGCTTTCAGTTTGTTGTTATGACCGTATCCTTTCTCAAATGTAGTGTAAGGCATTTCAAAATAAATAAAATGGTCAAGAATGACCAGCTTCCACATTGTCCAAGGGAATTGATGAAGGATTGACACCTTCTTCTTAGCATACTGTTGGTGCAAGTGCCAGTGGGGATCATCAGTAGTCTTCACTTGACGCTGGGCCAAGTGGTGTATAGCAGTAAGAATAGATTGCAGAACAAGAGCAGATCCAACAGGCTTTTTTGGTCCTCCCAACAATTCAGCCAGCTAATCAAGAGTGATGGTTGATGATGGAGCAGGCAGTGCCATGGCTTGATCCAGTTTAGATTGCAAAGCTTCCCAGGCCGCCTCTTCAATAGCTCTGGTTTGAGATTCCCTAGTATTCTCTTCCCCTAGGCCTTTGGTAGGAGATGGCTCATGTGGGGGAGGATCTGTCTGTTTAGACTTGGCCTTCCATCATTTGATTCATTGTTCAACCTCCTTGACATGGTCTTGGGGCTTTGGCAGCATTAAGACCAAAATCTCAAATTGCTTTGATAAATTCTGAAGCCATGAGCTTTCCATCAACAGCATTGTCAAAAAGCTTCTGGCACACCTGGGTTCATTGTGTTGTGTTATGTAAACAAGGGTTTGATGAAGAGGGAATGATTATATTATGTTTGGAAAAAGGTATAGCTAAGTACATGAGTCCTAGTAAACAGATATTGCCTGGTGAGTGGACTGATACTTGCAAATGCACACATTTGGCTTACTATAGATGGATATTGCTGTGTGAAATACACTTTATAACTCAGACTGATTGACTGCAGATAGTAATAAACTTGAAGCTTATTATGTAGACTGAGGTGTCATACCTTTGTAAAGTAGTGATGTAACCAAATGCGGGTAATCTGGATGATGGTAGAACAATCACTACTCTGCAAAGAGAATGAAAAAACTGTTAAGTGCAGAGATATGACTGTGGAGTGCTCACCAGAGTGAACGGTGGTAATGGTACAAGTGCAAGACCATTGCATGATTACAAGAAAGTGAAACCTTTCACCCTACTACTCTCAACCTAGCATCCACCAATCAATGGCACTGAGCTGAGAATGGCTGTTAGTCTTGTCTGAAATAAACTGAAGTTGGCTCCAATGTGATTGCTGAATGTGCCGAGGGCTCTGAAATCACGTCTTACCCCTAGAACCCACAATTACATCAAACAATATCACTTACTCATTGGTCATCTTTTCCATATCTACACCATGCCTATGGAGAGTGAACGTCAAATGGTCACTGATGCGCTCCACCATGCATTTCCTGTCAACCTTATTGCAGAAACAGGTTGCTCTTCATTGTCTAGTCCCTGTTGACTCAGACTCAGACCCTAGCTCAGACTTGGAGTCTTGTTCCTCTGCCTCCTCCTCAGATGACTCTTCAGCATCTTCTGATTGAGACTCCCTGGATTTGCCTCTTCTGCCTAGCAGCATCTTCCTTGACTCCCTGGCTAACCTATATTCACAACAATATCTTGATTGACATAAACCTATCAACAAGAGCCAAGCACTTCTCCATCTTCTGCTTCATTATTGAACATTAATTGCTCAGATATCTTCCACTCCTATGTTAGGATTAATTCTGACTACTTTGACATCATGAAGTGCCACAGCAGCAGGAACATTCATAATAAGAGGTTTTGTCAAGAACATCATACAAGGTAAAACAAGTGGGGCATTATGACAAGAGTTTAGAGAACTAGAATTATTGGATGAAATTACGTGTTTGTGGTTCATTGGACAGTTACCAAAGAGCCTATATGATGCACCTAGAAGATCTAATTTGATAACCTCTTTCTGCCAATGCAAGAGTGATATGTACTTTCCTCCAAATATGCATTGTGCACTCTGGTGGTCCATATCTGATTCATTTAACAATTCACTAGCAATATAAATGCTAAGTCTACCCAGGAGAATAAAACCATGTTTGTACCTGCTAAAGGTGCCTAGACCTATGAGGAACCCCTTGTCAATATAGGTAAATGCAAGTTCAATGGAAATACTCTATCACCTCCAAACAAAGGAAGAAAATTTGATGCCAACACTCAATCCATACACAAGATTGTCATGCACCTTTTGCATGTAACTGGAAATTAAACAGTTGTGCTTATGACTCTGTTATATCAATTGTCTTCAACATGTACATGTATAAAGATGATCCATATAGTTGGTCAACCAAACTGAGTGAGTTAAGCCCACAATTGAACAAACAACTATCAAGAGATTTTGCTCACATAAGACATGGAGATCATGAAGTACTGGAAGAATGCAGAGAGTGGCTTAGAATAAAGTTATACACTCAGAATCAGTCAATTTTCCCTTTTGGTGAATACACGTCAGTGCATGCATTAGTTTCTGAATTGTCAATGACCAGACAAAATGTTCTAGACTCTTACACAATATGTATTGCACATCATAGAGGGAGTCATTACAGGGCAAGATCAAAGTCATGCATGGTGATACTGATGTCTGACAATAGATCTATCCATGATCAAATAGAAAACTTTTGGATTCATACTGGGTCCCAATGCCTAACATGCCATAGTCAATGATCAAAGTGTTCCAATTTGTTTATGCACACCTCCAATATTATATTTTGATTTATTGTCTGTGTCTATGCAAATAGATGATTAGCATATATATATAAATGACATCAATTCTTCAAATCTATTCCATTATAAGTTAAAAGGTGTTGTTTATTACAGTGATCATCATTTTACTAGTAGAAATAGAGCAGATAATAGAGATGTGTGGTTCCATGATGGACTTACTGAACACATGATGCTTAAGGAGTCTAATCACATAAAGGAAATTGATATGTCAAAAGGCAGGTCAAAAACAGCAACATTAACTGTATATGTAAGAATATATTAGCAAATGTTTAGTGATCAGTTAGAAGTAGATCTCAGACATGCCATGCATTGCAATGGCCCATCCTCAATGGTAGATAAGTCAATGTTCCACTAAGTCAAGGGCAAACCTACTGCCACCACCATCTGGAAGCAACTTGCATTGATCCATGGTAACAAGGGTGCCATGTACAAAACTGACCTCCTCACTCAACTGCAGCATACCTGCTTCATTGAGAACAGCAAAGTTGATATGTTCACTCACCTAGCCAACATGGTCATCATTAAGGAACATCTTGCCAAGATTGGTTGTCCTCAGATGCATCATTTGAAGGATCCATTGCACTCAACAAGCAGCAAGCTCAGCCAGCTTATGTGCAGTACCAGTAAGAGGATGTCAAAGCTTCTTTGAGGTTATGGCATGTGTGTAATGTTCCTGATATGTTGGCCAATTGGAACCATTGGTTGTGAGTTTTGGAACCATAAGTTTGATGTCAAAACATCATAGGTATTGTTGGGGCCTATGACTTGTTGAAGCAGGACCAGGCTAGTAGAGTAGAGCAAGTATGGAGGACTTTGGAGCTGATGAGATGACATAGATAACCTCAGTAGTCAACAATGTGGAGGACACTATGTATATTATATGGAGTTAAAAAGTCTCTTTTCATAAGACCAATGAAGGGGAACAGGTTGCAACAATCACGTGAATGCAAACTAGAGAAGCAATCTGAGTGGAACAGTCTCTTGAGGACTGTCCACAACAACAATCTTTCTCCTAGGTGAGCCTATTCATGCATACTAAAGTTGGACAGTCCACATATACAATATTTCTTTAGATTGCAGCAACTGTAGTTTATTTTGGCTACATATTGAACTGTGTTCATTAGGTGTCCCTTCATCTTAACCCCTATACTTGGTAATGAGCACTGCCCATGAAGAACAAATCACTCCATCACAACAAGGATCATCCAGCACTATTGAATCGTCTTCACAGTCCTCATGCAACACTGCCAGAGGAAACACATGTGAGTTGGCCCCTAACCCAAGTACACTGCAACAGCAGAAATTGTTAACATATCCAACACCTTTCTACTCCCTGGAAACCTTAAACAGGGCACCATCAACACTTACCTTCAATTACTCAACCACATTGAAACAAATGCTGAGTCTCAAAGAAACAGATCAAACCACACCCAAACACCTCAAACTAACCCTGGTGCAGGTGCAAGCACTCCAGATACTACTGGAACTAGAGTTTGAGGAGAATGGTCTTCAGGAGACCAAGAAGAACCATGTGACAAAGACAGCTCTCAACTTAGCAGCAGATCTCCCTCACCTGACCATGGCAAACACCTTGCAGATGAATTCATCAAATCAGTACAGAGCAAGCTTGCCAAACAAGAGTCCAAAGCAAAACACAAGACTCTCAGAGGAAATGAATCTTTGGATGGTGAGTCCAACTCTTCTGAAGAATGATGGTACCCCTCAAGAAGACTGGAAAATTGATGAGACCAAGATGCCCTGGTTTGAGCAAGAGAAGCTTGCTTAAGAGAATGGCGATCCCAGATATGCTGGAAACAGAGAACTCCTATGCATGTACATGTGAAATGTCAGCAAAGTCAAAGGGAAAATACTCACCTCACACACAGCATCTGCAGACTTCCCCTCCTTTCAATGGAACAAAGTCCTCAAGGGAGAACCAGTATGTTTCAATACCATCTACAGCTCTGTCAGACATCTGGGAGCTCCTTGAGAGAATTGAGGGGGTCTTGGGAATTGTGAGTTCATCTTTGGCTACAGCGCTCTACTTCAAAAAGTCGAGACAAGTGGGCAATGGCTCATTGCTGCAGGGATTTACTCCAAGGCTGTAATGCCAGGCAGGTATTGCAATGGCATGACACAAGGACTTAGAGTTCAAAAACCAGTAAACCAGAATAAACTCTGTTCTGTATGTAAATAATTGTAGGTTTTTATATGAGTAAGTGTTTGTAAGGAACAAACAAAGAAAATTGTAAGTAGAGAAGTTTTCATGGGAGATCAGGTTGGTAAGTAGAAGAGACTGATGAAAATAGTTGTATGAGGAAGTATGTAATCATGGCTGTGCTCAGGTTGGGGGCCGCACCGCCACAAACGTCCTCCTGAAGCATGCTAAAGCGCCACTTCAAATGTTTAGACTACTCATCATGCCAGAGAATGGACTCATGGGGGTGCTGGGGTGGGAAACAATGGTAACATTCATCCTATTCATTTGGCTGCCTGGGCAAGACCCATAAGGCATGTGTCGGCCATGGGATCGCAACTTGTTAAGCTTGGCCTGAGCCAATACCAGTTCTTGGAAAGCATTGACATGCTCAGGCTTATCCAATAATTCATAGCTGAACTGGCCAGTTGCATTATCACAGAACTTGTTCAGAACTTCCCAAAGATTCTTGATTTTGTAGTCAGTTGGCATGTTGACAATTAATTCAGAGGGTCCACAATGGCACAAGTAGTTCTTGTCCAGCCACTGCCACAGTCTGGTTACCAAATTGTAGGTGACTATTAACCAAGGGCAATCAGTGTCTCGGTTCTTTGCTGTAGCCCAATCCTCAAATCCAGTTGGGACATTAATCTTGTTGTTGAGGTTGTTGACAGTGACCCTATAAGTATTAAGCTGCATCCTAAATCATGCCTGGTAATGATTGTTAAGGTGGTCAGGAATTCACAGAGGAGAGTACATTACCAATGCATCAAAAATTAAATACTTCTTCATCATATACTCAGGTCCTTCTACAGTAAGCTTCCCATCTGCCGCAGGACAAATCAGCAAACTAAAATATAAAGAGAAGTAAAGAGGTACTGGTGGGAGTTGAATCCCTAGTCAATCCAAGAGACGGGGGTTACACCCACAACTGTCTTTGTGATTTTAATGGGATCAAAAGGTTCCCAGGTGTCATCTTTGGGTCCGTACCCAAGCCACCAAACCAAGTAACAAACCTTACCCCGATACATACAAGAGTTGAGAATCTTTTCTACTTTGTACTGATCTTCTCCATCAACTTTGATTGGAGGGGGTGGGTTGTTACGCTGGCCAGGGAAGGTGTCGGGGTTGTGGTGTTTGAGGAGTCGGACGTGGAAGACGGGGTGTATACCCTTCATACTGGAAGGGTGGGTGAGTCGGTAGGTGTGAGACAAGACCTTCTTAGTGATTTTGAATGGGCCAAGTCGCTTGTGATTGAGTTTTGGGGATGGTCAGCGCATCTCAATGTTTTGGCGATCAAGCCCAACAAGGGAGCTGATTGGGCAATTGGGGGTACTGATCTGTTTCAAGTCAGCATGCTTGCTGTATGCTTTGTTTGCTGTGTTGATTTTGGTTTGGAGATACTCTTGCAGTGATCAGAGATTGTGGGTGACCTTGTGGGCAATGTGGGATGGAATGTCTCAAAGGGATATGGTGAGGTGAGGGTTGTATCCCTTATTTGCAAAGAAGGGGGATACACCAGTGGCAGAGTGGAGGGAATTGTTGTAAATAAACTCGGCGATAGGAAGTTCTGCACACCAGTTGTCCTGCAGGTAGTTCACATAGATGCAAAGGTACTGCTCCAGCATCTGGTTGACTTGCTTGGTCTGCCCATTGGTCTTGGGGTGGTAGGCGGTTGAGAGATTCGACTTGATGTCCAGAGCCTGACATAATGATTGCCAGAACTTAGAAACAAAAAGTGTACCTTGATTGGAGATGATGTTGTCAGGCAGGCCGTGCTTGGAGAAGATGTGGGTGATGAAGAGGCGGGCAAACTCGGGCCCCAAGTTGGTGGTATGACATGGGATGAAGATGGCTTGCTTGGTGAGGTGGCGGACGACAACAAGAATGGCATTGAAGCCATCGGACTCAGGAAGCTCAACGATGTGGTCCATCAAAATTGAAGACCAAGGCCGCTTCCCAATTGGGAGGGGTTTCAGCAATCCGAAGGGTCAGTGGCACGGAACCTTAGCTTGTAAACAAGCTTTGCAGGAGCGCATGTACCGAGTGACATCCTTCTTCAAGCCAGGCCAGAAATAGGTCCTCATGACAAGCTGGACAGTCTTCCAAATGCCAGGATGTCCATGTAGTTTGTGATTGTGGTGTTGTTGCAGAACATCAAGTTGGAGGCATCCATGGTTTGGTATGTAGATACAACCATCTCAGAGCAAGAGCTTGCCATCAGGGGAGAGGGGGAAGGTAGAGGGGGAAGGGGTAGAGTTGTGCGAGGTGGCACCCGTGTCATTGGTCGAAGTTTGGGGATTGTTAGCTGTGAAGTACACGTCAGAGGGGGTACTGCAAATCTGATTGAGCAGTCCTTCCTCATTGAGCAGCAGTATGGAGTTAAGGTGCTTGGGGGGGATGACAACACATTTGTTGAAGGCATTACAATTGACTTCAAAGGACTTCTTGGGGTATATGTCTGATCTCCGAGTTAGCACATCAGGCTTGGCGCCAAGGCAACGAGGGCGGTAGTGGATGGTGAAGTCATACTCGGAGAGAGTTTCAGACCACCGTGCCTGGCACCGACTGAGCTGCTTTGTTGTAGTGAAGTACTGGAGATTGTTGTAATCAGAGTATACCTGAATACGGTGCTGCGTGCCCTCCAAGTATGCTTGCCATTGCCTGAATGCTTCAACAATCACCAAGAGCTCTTTGTTGTAGATGTTGTAGTTGAGCTCTGCGGTGATCATGGACCATGTGTAGGACACCACAGGTCAAAGGTCCTTGCTATTGGGGTCCATCTGCAAGAGGATCCCAGCAATGGCATAGTCAGAGGCGTCGCACTCGAGGATGATGGGGAGTGATGGATCGTAGTGGCAAAGGATCGGGGCAGAGGTGAAGGCCTTCTTTAGAAGCTCAAAGACACTTTGACAGTCTGTGTTCCAATCCCAAGGAGTGTCCTTCCTAGTCAGGCAGGTCAGGCATTTGGTGATGCCCGAGTAGTTGTCAATGAACCGCCAATAGAAGTTGGCAAAGCCTAGGAAGGATTGTAGCTCCTTGAGGTTTTGTGGTCGGGGCCAATTTGTGATAGCCTTGACCTTGGTGGGATCCATATGGACTCCATTGGGGGTCACAATGATGCCAAGGTACTCAACTTCTGTGGTGTGGAAGGAGCATTTCTCTGGCTTGGCATGTAGGTTATGCTGCCTGAGATGCTCTAGTACTTGTTGCATGTGGCCCCGATGTTCCTCGAGAGAATCAGAGTAGATCAGGATATTGTCCAGGTATACAATGACAAAGACATTGTTCATGTCGTGGAAGATGTTATTCATGAAGTATTGGAAGGTGGCAGGGGAGTTGGTCATTCCAAAGGGCATTACAAGGTATTCAAAGAGCCCATAGCGAGTTCGGAACACTGTCTTCCATTCATGACCTGGAGCAATGCGGACATTGTTGTATCCTGATTGGAGATTGATCTTTGTGTAGAACTTAGCGCTCCGAAGGCGATCGACTAAATCCCCAATGAGAGGGAGGGGATACCGGTTCTTTTGGGTGATCTGGTTAAGACCCTGGTAGTTGACACAGAGCCGCAGCAAGCCATCCTTCTTTTTGGCAAAAAGAATGGGCACACCAGCAGAGGAGGCAGAGGGTCGGATGAAGCCTTTCCCGAGCATGTCGTCAAGGTAGTCCTTCAGTGTGTGTAGTTTGACTTCTGACATGTTGTAGATTCTCCCAAAGGGCGGCAACATGCCTTCCTCCAGGTCAATCTTGTGGTTGTACAAACGGTGAGGTGGTAGTTCTTTAGCGCTGCCTTCAGAGAACACATTGGCATACTCGTGGTACTTGGAGGGAACAACTTCATGAAGAATCTGATCTTCCAATTTCTTCTCAGAGACAGGTACGTTGGTGTTGCCCTGTAGGTGCTCTTTGGGTAGGAAGGGTGAGACATGAAGTTGGTAGGCTTGTGTACCCTCCCGCATGATCTGAGCAAAGGGGGCCGTGCCAATGATCCAAATGTCAAGACCATTGGGAGACTCAGGTGTAGGTGGGTCCTGAGCGTCCTTGGTGGAGGTTGGTCTGGAAGTGGGGGATTTGGATCGGGATTGGCGAGGGCCTCTGTACCTGTTCCGAGGGACGTTTGGTGGGAATAAATGAGGGGAAGGGGGAAAACAAGAGCGAGGTTTTGGAGACGCGATATCGGGTTTGGGGGAGGTTGGTGGTGAGGTAGGAAGGGGGATTGCGTCGTCTTGAGGTCATGTTGTGTTGTCTCCAGGCTGGGGAGCTTGCTCTGAGGGGGGAGCGTGCAAATGAATGGGGTTAGCCTGTGGGGACAATGAATTGGATGATGTACTGACACTTTCCTCCCCCTTAAGGTCCACCAAAATGGGTTGATGGATGGACTCAGGGTTGGGGGGCTCAGGGCAATCCTCATCAATCACTTCTTCAATGGTCAGGGCAGTTCTGGACCTGAGGAAGAAGCTGGCAGTGAGCCAAGCATCTCTGACTTTGAATGTCATGGTCATGGACTTCCAGTCTATGTTTGGGTTAGCGTCTCACAGCCAGGGCAAACCTAGGATAATCGGCATGGCCTGGTGAAGCTGAGTGATGAGTAAGTCGACTGGGAAGTTGAGACCGTTGGCTAGGGAAATGACATTGGAGTGGTGGTGGGTGATTAGTCCAGATGCGGTGGGGGTGCTGTCAAAGAGTTGAAGTTCAATGAGCTCACCAATTTCCTCACTGGAGAGAGCTAGCTCCAAGCTAACAAAGGTACCTGTTGCGCCACTGTCAATGAGCACAGCGTAGGTGGCACTGGTCAATCAGAGTGTCACGTCAACAATGAAGGAGCTTGTTGAGCACATAGAGACATACATATGTCCTGTGTCATACAGTAGAGCGGAGTCCGTTTTGTGTAGTGCCATATGGGTCCAGC
>JAGGAS010028389.1:0-10733 GCA_017657355.1 Termitomyces sp. K1Ac | reverse complement strand
GTGCAATCAGCGTTACATGGTGTGACAACATTATCTTCACCCAACGCTAGCCTAACCTGATCCCGAACAGTTTGTTTACATCGGACTATCGATTAAAGTACATTAATCCATCCCTAACCCGTCCTAACCATAAGCCCAACCGGGTCCCGAATAGGGCCTAAGTTCCTTATTATTTGTTTGACAATCATACCTTTTCCCACTAAACTCCTGCTAGCATGATCCCTGAGCCCAAAGCCTCCCGCCCATACCCGCCCTACATCCCAAGCGACCCCACACCCACCGGCCCGGTCCCAAGCCTTCCGACTCTCCCTGCACACATCCTCCTGCACGTAATCTACTTCACTCTCCCACAGACATCGCTCCCAGACGAACCAAAGCGCGTACGGCAGCGCAAAACTCTGTACTGGCTCGCCATATCCCTGCGCCTTGTCGACCGCACGCTGTACGGAGCATGTATGCACGTCCTCCGCTCGCTTCATATACCTGAGTACGATGCCCTCGTGCGTCGGCCGTATACGTCCGACCCATTCCCGCTTCTTGCTCCGCCTACGCAGAGCCGTGCTGGTTTGCAGAGTCCATATGCGTCGATCTCGCCTCCTTCAATCTCAGAGTCACCGGTGAGTACGATCCAGCGCGAGACGGTGGTGTTGGATAAGTTTATCGCGCTCAAAGTGCGCGAGGACGTGTGGGCGGACGACTCGGAGCTGCATCTTGAGAGGGACGAGGCGTACAAGGATTTATTCGACCATGCGCAGCCCCGTGCGAGGCTTGAAGATCTCGTTCGGATATACGGAGTGCAGGATGGTGTGATCTGCGTGGGAGACCCTCCATTACCCTCAAATGATGAGACCACAAATGCATCAATCATCACATCAAGTACGTCCATTCATTTGTTCTGAAATCTAATTAAAACTTCCACAGGACCTACCTCTCCAGCAACAACACCTGCATCCTCTATATCGTCCCTCCCCCTCCTCTCCAGCCGTAGAAACCCTCAAAAACCCATCCTAGGCCTCCGCGCCTTCTTCCAGCCAAAGTCCAGGGTCCCTCCTTCATCTTCTCCCCCATCATCCTCTTCCTCTGCTCACTCGCAACAGCAAAGTCGAACGCACGCAATACCACAGCCGATACCGATATCCAGCCTTAGTATCACTCTCGCCCCACGCAGCGCTGGTCTCGTACTCAATCGACGGACGGTTGTGTCGACTCCGAGGACGAGAGATGAAACCCTTGAGAGTGTTGCACGGAGGTTGGTAAGTGCGCTGCGGGGGTGGGTTGAGGAGGGTGGGAGGTAGGGTCCTTGGGATGATATCTATGCGAGAAACATGGGATGAGAAGACATAGACGGTGGTCCTGGTGGACTTGAGGAGAAGCTGGATGTCAGCCGCGTGTGTGTGATCACTCGGATACCTGGTCTGATTCGACGGACTGATACCTTTACATGCCTGGCTTCAATGTACAATTGATGATTTATCACTGCTTTCACGATCTCTGTCGTTGTGGCTACTTCAATCGTGCTTTCTTTGTGTCTGGTGTATAGATTGTATGGAATCCATCTTTGCTCAGTGTCCCTGGTTCTATCAATATCCTCGTCGTATTTGAGTTCTCTTTGTGACTCCAAAGACCTGTTCCCGCGCCTTGACCAATCTTCGTCTCTCACTTTGATAAGCTTGCTTAATCTGTTTTCGTCGGTTTGCGTCTCCTCGGCATATTATGCTGCAAGAGCTGAGCGCTGAACCTGTAATGTTTACCCTCTTTAGCCTTTCCTCTCTGTCTCTGTCAACATCCAAACTTTTACAGATGCGATGTCCAGTACTTTCTACACCAGTTCGGGTTCACATGCCGTGCATCGCAACGGCCCATACCAACTCGTTCTTGATTTAGAGTTCATTGCACAACACAATTACACGGAGGCGCTAGAGAATCCAAATGACACAGAGCTGCACCTCTTGTATGGGTCTCAAAAGGCGAGTTTCGTTTTTCAATTGTCACACTCCACGTTATCTCGGAAGCCAGGGCATTTTCAAATTCACATGTGGTGTAGTCTCATCTTAAGTAGCGCACCGAAGCTCTTGTTTAATCGCCCGTCTAACCTCAGGAGCACCACTCTATAGTATATACCAACACCCGAGACTACACCTTGACGAACGCTCGCTGCGTATGAGAGAGTGCTGGTTGACGAGCTGGAAGTGTTGAAGCGGCAGGGCAGGCTCGATGCGAATGTTCAATTGGAGGTGTATCAATCTCAAGAGGTGCGATTCTGGTTTCGAATTACAATAACCCATCTTCAAATTCTAAGGTTGGGCATTTCCACAAACACGAGCGTTAAGCCTACTCACGCTCAGTGGCGTTTCGTTACCACCATTACGCTTCAACGACTTCGGCATCGCCGTCTATTTCGCTGTGGCGAGATTTTTTTTCCAGGTGTGGTCATTTGTTTGACTGTTTTAACTTGTGATACTTAATCATACATTTCGTTTAAGACTTCGGAGATGTCTTTTGTTGGCAGACAATCTTTGATGTTTTTGACAATGACCTCGACACCTCTTATTAATTGTCCCTCCCGCCCGACCTCAATGAAACTCTAGTGACCGCTGTAAGACGTTTCGTGCTCGTTGCTACCCATTTGCTCGGGTGTGTATGGGTCATTGGGCTAAAATTATTTTTGGTGCATCACTAGTTCTCTGTTTGTTCTGGCTTTGCGAATCTATTACTCTTATGGCTCATCCGCTGGAAGGCATTGGTGAGGAGCCTCATTGTTGATCATCCGACGATAACAAACTTGGCCCAGGAATCAGAATATTAATAATGGTGGCAACGCAGCGTAAGAGGGAACATCCAGCAATTACGAACGCATTTACCATAGCCTAACTTCCAACCGCAGTTATTATCAACCGTGCTCAATCATCTGTCATGGAAACGAAGTTCACTGGTTTTTCGGTCAGAAAGTTACCCAGAACCTGCTTCATTATTCATCACCAAAGCGACAATCTACATATATCTGGCTGGATTGATCTTGTGTGGGAATCGGGCTAGGGCCTCTACTACGAACGACTTTCGGTATTTCCTCCACCTGTTTTAACTCTTACATTAGCGATCATCATCGTCGAGAAGATTTCTATGGATTAGAACAATCCTGTCCCTATCCCTTCTCTCATCCAAATGGATGATCACATTTGTCTCTGACAAAAGCCAGGACCCATGCAACCATCGTCATGCAATCAGATTGTTCCAAGTTGCCACATAAATGTCCAGGGTGATCTATCAGAGGTGCCTTTCATAAAAGCGTGTATTTGCCATTGAACATTCTCCCACCCAAGTGTTCCTCTTATTCACTGTTCCTGATGCCGGCCATCTCTCAAGCTCTCTTAACTTCCACTAAAATTAATAACACTTTCATACGAATCGTCATCTTTGACGCAATTGCATTCTTGGGTGTCTTTTTCAATCTGCTAGTACTAGTGCCTGCATTTTTGTCCCCCAGCGTTCACAGACGGAACATATGGTATATTTTTGTCATCTCGTGGATTATCTACTCTCTATCAAACCTGTTAATTCTCGGATCCCAAACTGGACCCAAACTACCGCCTTTGGGGATATGCATATTGCAATCTGCATTCATCCATTCTTGCATTGCATTGTGCGTTTTTGAATTCTTGTGTGACAGTATGCAAGCTGATTCTTCTCCTCAATAGATGCACTCTGAGTTATACGTCCTTAGTGATAGATGTCTGTTGATCTTCCTTTCGATAGTTCGGATGACTGATATGATGCCTTGAAGTGTTACATCCTGACAATTGTGTTGACGTTCCAAAAAGAGGCAAAACGGTGGATGTTGAATTTGGTAATTTGGTTCAACTCCAAAGTTATGGTTTACGTTGTATAGGAACTCAAACAACTCTCCAGCTCCAATTTCTGCCAGGGATCGCATTTTTGATTATAACCTGCATCGTTGGTAGTGGAAGGTCAGTTCAGATACCCCATTTCTTGATTACAATGCGGATGGCACTTTAGCACATACAGCCTACATACTCTATCGTCATTGGGGTATCTTCAAGCGCAGAAGCTTGAATGAGCCACATTTATCGTTGTCTATGTACCTTCGGCTGTTATTCTTCAACATAATAGCACTTATAGGATTTGTGTGCGTTATTTCATCTCCGAGACCTATCCTTGCAAGACTTACATTCACTTGTAGCGGGGATGTGTCTGCGTTTTCCCAATTCAGTAGGGATTTTCCGGCAGAGCAATTTGGGACAACGATTGTCATAATGGTCACTGCCTGTAAGTTACGTCACACCTTCCTAAAACCATACCAGTGACCAGAGACAAAGTACCCATTTTAGCAGGGGCATACAGAAAAAGCAGTGAGTCCACTGCAGTGGTGCCGTGACTGCAGTGAACGTGCAGTTGGACTACCGTGAGTGGCTGTGCACAGTGCAGTGGGTGGCTGTGTACAGTGCAGTGGGTGGCTGTGTACAGTGCAGTAGGTGGCTGTGTTGACTGGAAAGGGGGAATGTCAGACTTACATTCATATATACAGAGAAGAGAGGCAAGGACACACATGGTAGTATATCTTGAGCAACATTTCCACCAGCTTAACTTATCACTGGAGGAATATTTGCTGGTTGATGATGTGAGGCACCATCAACTACTCATTATGGTCTGCCACTGGCTCTTCCTCAATTGAATGGGTGGAGGACTTCTGATTATGAGGATCTGAACTGACTGGCAGCTCTTTGGTCTTGCAAGGCCAAGCAAGGGCACAACTACATAGATGAGGGCATGTACTATGATATAGGCATGCACCTGGCTTGTGAGTTGAAAGTTCTTGTGAAAGAGAAAGCCTCCCGATGGCCCTCCTCCTCCTGCACCCAAGGAATCATCTATGGCCAGTCCATGGCCCCTGCCACTTGCAGACAGAGTCCTGAGGAAGGTGAACTATCTTCCAGTATGCCAGCTAATGCTGATGTGGCTGATACTACTGCTTTCTTGGGACAATTGTCCCTGCCTATGGCCTGGATGTCTATTTTGGCTAACCATTCTGCCACCTCTGTTGAGTTCAGTTCATACAGGTCCCCCCCATTCTTCAACTTCCTTGCTGATAGGAACTGTACCTTTGGAGTGTCTAGACCCTGTACCCCCATCATTTCTTTTGCTATCTTCACCTTTTCCACCAGCTCTTTCTCTGTGAGGTCCTTCCACCCCTCACTTCCTGCTGTGTTGTCAATGATCATCTGCTTTGTCTTGCTCTTTGCCCTCCTCACAACGTCCTTGTATTTGGCCTTGCATGCTGCCTAGGCAAAGTTCATCCCTGTTGTTGTTGTGCTCGCCCTCCTCTCCTCCTTCTCCTTCTCCCCCTCCCCCTCCCTGCTTTGCCCCAACTTCCACCACTTTCCCTTCCTCTATCCTCTCCATCAACTCTTTTGTTTATTCCACCATCTCTCTCATTGTGTCCTTCCCCGACTTCATTGTTTGTGTCCTTCCTGCTCACTAGCAGTAGCAGTGCCATTTTCAGCATGTCAACATCTATTGGGCCATTGACTTCTTTCAGGACTCCATTGTCATACATCCATGCCATGGCTTCTTCAGCTGTTTGTACCCTTGGTTCCTGCTCTCTGTTTGTGCTTCCTCAAGTTGTGACACCCTGCATAGTGCTGCTGGGTTTCTGTGTTGTTTGTCCTTTCTTCTTTGCTGGGATGCCCCTGCTGGTCATTGACATGTCTCTCATTGGTTGATACAGTGTTTTAAAAAGTAGTAGCATGTTTTAACAAGATGGAATTACTTCTACTCCATGGCTTCCTTCTGCCTGAGTGTTTCCTTGTGTTTTCAACTTGAGTTCCCACAGTGAGCAAATGGTGGTTCTAGATTAAAAGTGGTCCCTAAGTGAATGGCTATACTAGTAGTCCATTACATTCACCCCTTTCAGATCAATATATTGGTCTCAAAGCTTCTGATGTGGTAGTCCAAGAGGTAAGTACAAGTCTGTAATATACATCCAAAGATTCTATTGTCTAGTGTTACACAGATGGTGGGTGCTCCTCCTCTGCCATAGTCATGTCAATGTTAGTCATGACCACTCAGGTAGCAGCTTTCCTGAACAAGTTTGGAGCAGGAGCAACAGTAAAAGACAGGGTCTATGACGTCTTTGTGGAATTCATGCTGGTAGGACTAGTGGACACATCTGCAGAGTGACTGGGAGAGGTGGAGAATGGAAATGGCCTCATCCAGGACAATTGGTGATGGCAAGGTGGGAAAGAGCTCCACAAGCATGACATGAGAACCAGAAAGTAGCGCATCTGGTACTCTTGTGCACAACAAATGAAGGCACAAACTGTATCATCTGGAATGGCCTGATCATAGAGAATAAGAAGGTGCTGGCAAGGAAGCTGGACCAGGAACCAAGGAGATGCCTGAAATGCCAGAGGTATGGGAAAGGACATATAGCTAATGAATGCAAACAGGAAAAGGACACCTGCTGTAAGCCTACATACTATAGGCACACTAAATCAGGATCACTCAAACGTAACTAGAACCACATGTGTTTGTTAGCACAATGCATGTAATCACAGTCAAGTCTAAGTGATGGTTGTAGTAAGAAGCCAAGAGCGGGCTCTCCCAATATCCAAAGTCCATGTGATGTAAGCATATCCAAAGTCTATGTGATGATATGATGTAAGCCATGCTTACCTTCCTGAAAAATTCAGTGTGGTGTAATGTAAAATCAGTAAATAACATATTGAGCCACAAGCACTGGTGCATCAAAAACCCAAAGGAAAAAAGCTACTGGCAGAGAAAGGGAAAGAGTTAGAATTCAATGTTATCCAGATTGTTTTTGGCCAACCATCTATTCAACGCTTCATTTTCTGCCAGTTTGGTACTAGACAACCAGTGGTCCTCCTCTGGACCCCAGCCTTCATACCGCACCAAATACTGCCAGCCATGCCCTTTGCACCATGCATCCACAATTTTCTTGACCAACCATTCAGCAGCCTCTGGATCCTCATCCACCTGCACCACTGGACCTGGCTCTGGCAACTGATGGCCAGGATACAGTTCAATGTCCTCCTCCATCCAGGGAACAATTTCTGAAAAGTGAAAATGCTGGCATTTATTTTGGGGGGTGGTGGGGATATCCAACTTTACCGTCAACTTGTTTAAATTAATATTCATGATTTGGAATGGACCATCAAATTGTGGCATGAACTTCACAACCCTCAACCCCTGCCCTGACTTAAACTTGCATCTACAATTCTCTGTGGACAATCGAACTCAATTGCCAACCTTAAGATCAAAGTTATCCCCATGGTCCTTGTTTGCCTGAGCAGCCTGTGCCACCTTTGCCTGTAGCAAATTATCCTTGGCCTCCTGAATATCTGTCATCAAACATGCCAGCACCTGTTTGGCAGCTTTAACTGCCTCTCCATCATCAATACACATACCAGGTAAAACCGGAGGAACGAGTCAAGGGCTTCTACCTGTTTTCAACTGAAATGGCAAAAACCTCATTGAATGGTTCATGGTGTTCATCATTGCAAATCTCACCTGGGGTAAGGTGCAAACGCAATCCATCTGCTGTCTGCCTACCCAGAAGCGCAAGCATTGTACAATTGTCTTGTTTGATCATTCACTTGCCCCATCAGTCTCAGGGTGAAATGCAGTAGACATCTTAACCTGAACACCTGTAAGAGTGTGCAATGCCTTCCAAAAAGAAGACATAAACAACTTATCCCTATCACATACAATTTCCAATGGCAAACCATTTTTGCAGTACCAGTGATCAAAGAACAAGATGGCTAGTCCCTCCACTGACAGGTCTGTTCAACAAGGCACAATTTGTACATCCAAACTGAGCCTATCGGTCATCAACAGAAGACAATTGAACTCATGATCCTCATGCAATGGGCTAACAAAAACACAATCCCTGCAAAAGGCCAGTAATATGCATTGCAAAGCAAGGCATAGAGGTCTTATCAAAACCAAAATGTTCTAATGGATTGTGAGCCAGACAAAAAAGATACTCATGAACATCTGCAATGCATGGAATGCACAACCATTTGCTGATGAACCAAAAACCATTCTCACAGCGTACTCCCTCCATCCCAGGTGCTGCAGCCTCCAGCAACCAGATCCACTTATCTGAGGCATAACCCCTCCTAACCAAGTCCAGGAACTCGGAGTTAGACATAACAGACAGGGTTGCTCCCACTGCGGATGAAGTTTTGTCTTGGTGGGACACCAACTTGTGAGCAACCTCCCATGGTTCCCTTGAAGATGAGACCAGGATCAAAAAGGGTTCAACACAATCAACATCCTCCCCAAAATTGAATGGTCCAGTGGCAGCAATCATTGCATTGTCACAATAATTGACCTCAGAAACAGGCAACCTTGACAAGGCATCTGCAACCACATCATCCTCTCCCCAGATGTAAACAATCTTGCAATTGAATTGGCTGAGGAACTCCATCCATCTGGCCTGCCTGCTAGAAAGCTCCTGCTGAGTGGCAAAGTTCTCCAGGATATGATGATTGGTGAAAACAGTGAACAACAATCCAAACAGGTCTGTGCGCCACTTGCGCAAGGCACAAATAATAGCAAGCAGCTCCTTTTCATGTACAGGGTAATTCAGCTCAGCACCTTTGCATCAGTTGTAACAAAGATCTTCTTCATTAGGTTTGTGTAATCAATTGTTGTCAAGCACTTACGACTAATAATGAGAGATTTTATCCCCTCAAATGTGTCTTGATGGGCCTGTGTCCATTTGGGAAAATTATGGTCTGCTTCCAATGTAGTCAGCAAGGTAAGGACATCAGTAAATTTAGCAAGGTCTTTTAGGAAGGTGCCAATGAACTGCACCAACCCTAGAAATGACTAAACCTGTGTAGCTGATTTGGGCCTTGGCCAGCTCAAGATCTCCTTCACCTTCTTTCCATCCACCTTGATGCCTGCGGCACTAATGTAATGTCCAAGGAAATCAATCTCCATGCAGAACAGCTTCGTCTTAGCAGGATTCACATACAGTTTTGCTGCTTGCAGGGCCTTGAGCACCACCCGCACATTATGGTCATGCTCTTTGAGGGAGTCTGACCAGATCACAACATCATCAAGGTACACATGACAAATCTTCCCAATATGCTCATGCAAGGCATAGTTAACCTGCTGCTGGTGTATCACAGAGGTATTTCACAAACCTATAGGCATTACCAGCCATTCATGTAAGCCACCACAGTCAGTGGTATGTGGTCTGAATGCAGGGGTCAACACTGCAGTCAGTGGTATGTGGTCTGAATGCATGCGTATCTGGAAGAAAGAATTAGTCATGTCAATTGTTGCAAAGTATTTACCCTTTGCGCAGTCATTCAGAATGTTGTCAATATGAGGCATGATCTGTGCATCAGGGACCGTCAACGAGTTCACTTATCCACCCATCCTGCATATATGTTTCCACATAGATAATCTATACGTTAAAGTACAATTACTGACCTTGGCACTGATCACACTGTAAAATTTTCACTCATCCCAATATATTGCAATATATATACTTTACTTAAAGATGTAGACTAGCAGATATGGATCTTGGTGATATGTCTGTATCATTTTTCCTTGCTTCATGGATCATTGATTCGAAATTTACAGGAAAGAGAGTCAGCTATCATGCCAGACAATGGAAAGCATTCTACACCCATTTTGGTTGTTCCAAAGATGGAAGGTATCCATTGGCCAGGTTGACTGACATAAGTGCACTAAATCTTTACCTATGTTCATACTAACAAATGATAGAACCCTCCTATTGAACTACGAGAAAACCTATGTGTGATGGAGGACCCTGTCACTGGGTGTAAAGAGCAACAAAGATAGAATAGCTTAAATCACACAACGGAACCAGAGTAATCAGTGGGATTACTGTAGTACTGGTAAGTTGTAAAAAAGCTAGAGCTTATGTAAGCTCTAGTCACTAGTGTAAGGTGATTTCTATGGAATGTAATGATAATCTGTTACACTCCCCCCTTTCAGACCGATATTTGGTCTAAAAGCTAGTGTACAGTATGTAAAACAATATATATAATGTCCGCCATATATGCTGTCCATGTCCATAGTCTAGTGTCCAAGCAGTCAAGCTGAAGGGGGCCGCATTTTCTCCAACATTGTCATGTCCACCGTTGGTGTAACAGTGGATGGACCAGCAGTGACCGGCAGAGTCAGTTGCCCCAGGCTTGCAGCGGCTCCAGCCATATCAGCGTTAGCTGGTGTGCTGTTGTCAGCATTAGCCAGCGTACTGGAGGGCAGCTTGCCTTCCTCATGTGTGGACCCACCAACAGCTTTCACAGCAGACTGCCTTACTGCGTCTACTGCCATTGCCATCTCTTCAATGGTTGGTGGTGGAGGTCCGTGACTTGGCTTCCGCTTCCACTGGAATTCACGGACTGGGCTCATGCCTATATAGTAGTACATGCCTTTGTCCATGTAGTTATGCCCTTGCAACGCTTCTCTGGAGTGGAGCGCTGCCAGGCAATTGAGGTCCTCATAATCAGGGGTCTGCCACCCATCCCATTGAGGTAGGGCCAGTGGAGGACCATGGCACTGAAGCTGCTGGTGCCGGGTGTTGTCTACAAGCAGATATTCATCCAGCGACATATTGGGCTGGTGAAAGTGGTGCTCCAAGTAAACTACTCCATAGGGGTAGGCATGGTCCACCCACTTGGGTGGAATCTGGTTGTGGATCATTACCCGCA
>JAGGAS010028387.1:0-10783 GCA_017657355.1 Termitomyces sp. K1Ac | reverse complement strand
ATAGCAGAGACTGAGTATAGCTATACATATATGGAGCTATAACCAAACAAAGTGAGGTTATAGCGGAGACTGAGTACGGGGGGGTTTGGGGGCGAAGCCCCCAACAAATTGAATGCATGCCAAAGGCATGCATGCATAGCTCATATACATGATTGTCTGATGCTTAGGTCAGCAATCACTCTTCTTGTCACTCTATAGCATAGTCAAATAACCATATCAGTTGCTGATTCTGCTGTGTGAATTAAGAACTGTGCATTCTTGCATAACTACGTTACAGTGTTCCAGCATATGGCCACAGGTTCAATGTTTCATCTACAAATGTGTTAGCTGCAAATAAATCCATCAATGTGTATGCTAGTTTCTTGGGAATACCCTATGGTCCTAATGATGATCCTACCCAACCTCTTCAACGTAAGTTATGATTCCTTTAATATTGATCAAGAGATCTAGAGTGTGGTCTAATCTATCTTCCTCGCACAAAAGTGTATATTTGTGGCAACGTTGCGACCACACCCTCTGGTTTTTACTACTTCACGCAGCTGATCTCCTCTGGCTTCCTCGATCAATCTGGCTCTCCTTTGCAAAATGTTTCTTACTACACTGACCCCTGCAGCCAGACGGTTAGTGTGCTTTCAAAATATACATTTTTTCAATGCTCATGTTCCTTCAATCTTCAGCCCTTTGTCTATAGCCCAGATTCTTCTATCATGATCTCTTTCGATGATGCAAAAAGCTTTGGTGAGGATATCTTCTCCTTTCCATGCTGATCCGGAGTTTCTGAATGCTTCCTTAGCCGCAAAGGGAAGCTTCATCAACAACAAAGGACTTAAGGGCTTCTCTATGTGGGATTCCTCCGGAGATTATAACGACATTCTTTTAGACTCAATTAGTGATGCAATGGGCATTGAACAGGTCTGCAGCTAAGCGTTTATGCTTGCCTAATCCTATATATGTCTTTAGAGTTAGATCATATCACTGTAATTATATTGAAAGTAACGGTATTTTTGAATGAGATATTTGTGTAAATGAAGAGATTGCAAGGCGCTCTTGGCCTTCTGCAATCTGGACGTTTCACTATTCCACCTACGTTTCCAATGTACAGTGTGGTGCGGCGTCTGAATATGGACTATATAGCAAAAAAAATTCTTGATGGATTTTTAGCTCAGCTAATGTTTTTTGGACATGATAGCAATGTAGCGACATGCGTACAATGTACTTATAATGTGGTGGCCCAGGGTGGACTCCAATTGCATGTGACTGACAGTCTGCAGAAAGGAGGTACGGAATGAATGCGGAACGCGTTTTGAACAGAAGTGTCACGGTCACATGGCTTCGGATCCCTCTTTCTTGTACCACCACGTAGTACCTTGAACATCGCGCTTAGGCGTCTCTCTCTTAACTTTACTACGCGCTACGCGTACTACGTGTTCTTTCTTGATATGACTACTAGCACTACTTTAGACACTTCAGATTCCTCGGCCCCTGCCTTTCGAACGTGCCGTCAGGGTTGATCTCGGTCTGTATCCGTTCTTCCATCTGATGCCGAGATCACTACTCTCGTTAAACCTTGCAGGCGACTTGCTCGTAAACCTACGGTCCAGATAGTACCCAAGGGTGATGAATACTCAGATGAGGAGCTAGGCGTGGACTATGAGGACTCTCCTTGCGCCTTGCGCCACGTCACAGACCCTTCCGATCCGAACTTTGTGGTCCGATCTCCAAGCCCCAACGCTTCGCCTCCTGATTCTCCGCCTGGACCTCGGACAAGGATACCTACCATTCCATTCTCCCCCTTACGTAACTCCTCCCTGGCTCCCTCCTCTGCACCACTACCTCCTGCACCTCCTTCTGACCTGAATGAGCTGTCGCCGGACTCGAGGCCGCTCTCGCCAACCAGGGCAGCCTGTCAACGTGCCTCTAAGAAACCCGCACATATCCCTACCTGTTCTCCTTCTCGACTCCCTATGCAGCAGCTCTCTCCAACTTCAGCAGATGACTTCATGCGTGCTGGTAACTTTCAGGCTCCACCTTTTCCATTGCCTCTGTCGGGCTCCTCCACAATACCTCCTGCCCCTTCTGGACTTGGTCCATTCCTTCATCCGCCTCCCAGGGGACATGCCTCCAGTGTGACCTCCCTTACACCCCCTGCTCAACCCTCTTAACTACCATTACCCTCTTCACATCCTGCTGATTCCTCGGCGGGTACTGGGGATTCTGTCGTGATCTCCCGTGCCGATCTCATGAACCTCTTACAGATGTTCGGCTCCAGTGTGGCGCAGGTCGTTCCACAGACCAGTACTCTCGCCTCGGGATCTAATGGTCCCATTCCTCCCCTTTTGCCGGGTAGGTCCCTTCCAGTACATTCCATTACATGTTTCACTTACATCAGTCGCTTACAGCGATCAACATCACTCCTGCTTCGCCAGCTCCTGGTGCACTTCCTCCTTCCTCTGGTTCTGTTGCACCTCCATCGACAAACTCCCCCTCCTCAAACGCCTCCGTTCCATCTCCTTCCAGACCTCCCTCTACAACGGTCTTTCCGGCGCAGGCCCAGCCACTCTCCTCCATCATGGCCTCCTTGATATCTCCTGCTCCAGCACCTTCAGCAGCAATCAGTCCTATCCTTGGAGTCTCTTCGAACCGCTCTCTCCTCGCGGCTCCTCCCACGGCAATGACAGAACTAGACCCCAACATTATGCCCATTCTGCTTTGCATTCAACGTGTATTCAACGCAGGCTGGTCTGTCTACGTTCCGCTCAACGCTCTTACCACAGCAGCTTGCCATCGAGCCCTCACAGCGACAAATTGCCAGGGGGATTCTTCTCTCTCCCTCACTTCTTCAGGCGAACTCCAGGTGTCAAACTCCAAGTTCGACCTTAGCAAAGAACGTCTCCTTTCAGCCTTTGAATTCATGCAAGCATCCTCCACTCTCATCTGGGTGATCCGTAACTGCCTTTGCGCTGGGACAGAGGGCCTTATCGGTGGCCCTACAGCACACGCAATAGCAGACAGTTTTCAGGCTCACTATGAACGCATACAGCGTCGCCAGGACTTTGGCAAAAACTTCCAGGTGTACCTCGCCTATGACATCTTCCTGCACCACGCTTATCTCCAATCCCATGGCAACTTACGCATGGACATCTGGCACAAGCTTATTTTTGACAAGAAGTTCAATGACCACATGCAAGATCGCATACACCGATCCATGGGTCTTCAATCTGACCTCCTCTTCAGTGATACATCCTCCACTACCTCCTCCTCCTCATCCGCGGCTTCCACATCAACTTCAAACTTTCAGTCCTTTCGGGAATTGGAAACGTTGTCATCTAACAGCCAAAGAGGTACCTCCTTTCAACGAGGCAAACGTCGCCCATACAATTCCAACGCTCGTGGCAACAACAGAACCACCCGCTGTATGTGGCAACAACAGAACCACCCGCTGTATGGTCTGTGGTGACACCGATCACCGTTTCCTTTCCTGCTCTAAAGTCGGTCGGATTCTCCGCAAAGTCGATGGCAGGTTCGCAGATTCGGACGGAGTCACATATTGCTATGGCTTCAATGGTCCAAACTCATGCTCAACCTCTGACTGCACTCACCGCCACGCCTGCTCCTTGTGTGGCGGCGGACAACACTCTGCTCAGAACTGCGCTGCTCAATAGGTACTTTCCTGTTACAACGCCTCTCATCGTTGAGCATTGGGACTCTGTTTTATGCGAAACCTCTTCCTACAATCGCTTCTCTCATATTCTTCATGGTTTACGTTACGGTTTCACCTTAGGTTACTTCTTTCGCAACATATATGCTCTTGTCTAATCCTTCCATAGGTCTCGAACACTTTACACTAGACTCCACATTCTCTCCACCTAATCACTATTGCCATACCTCCCATCATACGTTTGTGATTGAGAAATACAATAAGGAATGACTCTTGGGTTGCGTCTCTGAGGAATTCCATCCTGATTTAGCCGAACGTCTCTTCGGACATTATTGCACTGCTCCCCTCAACATCATTGAGCGCACCCTGGGTAAGATGCGTATCACAGTCGACCACTCTTTCCCGCATAACAATCCCTTGATTCCTTCGGTCAACTCACATATTGATACAAATGCGACTGGGGCACCTTTTCTGCCTGTTGGATCCTAGTTGCCGACGCACCCCCCGGTACACAGGTGGCTGTCTTTGACGTTGAATCCGTGTTTTGGATCATCCCAACTCGTCCGGTCAAACGGCTGTTCACAGCCTTATCTATCAACAAGAAGGTAGTCTTTGATCACAGACTAAACTGTGGCATTTCTCCCGCACCGGGTATCTTTGGGGCTGTCGCAGACACAATGGTTTTCATCTACTGCACAAAGGGCATAGAGGCCCTTCTCAAATGGGTCAACGACTTTATTTTCTTTTGTTACCTTCACTTTTGCGAGGATGGATCGCCTTACTACCTATACACTGAAGACCTTATTTGGAACGTTGCTAAAGATTTGGGCTGGCCTTGGGCCCCCAAAAAATTCTCTCCTTTCTTGTCAAAATTCACTTACATCGGTTTTCACTGGTCTCTCAACGCCAAAACAGTCTCTTTGCCTCTAGCCAAACGCGACAAATACCTCAATAAGCTTTCCAACTGGTCTCTGGGCACCTTCACAAACCTCCAATCCACAGAATCCATCATCAGCACTCTTAACCATGTCACATTAGTTATCCCTTCTAGTCAATCTCACCTCCCAAGTTTATTCAAATTTTGTGCCGCTTTCCCCTCCAATGCGCCTCCCTGGCTGAAACACCGCATTACACCTGCAGTCATGGCTAACATCACTTGGTGGAAGGATGCCTTGAACACCAACTGCCCTCTCCACATTTACAAACCCCCTCCTCCCCTTGACATTATCCTTCATGTTGACGCCTCAACCTCCTGGGGAATCGGACTGTCCCTGAACGGAAAGTGGCTGGCCTGGAAGCTATTACCGGGATGGCAGACTGCCGAAGGCAACATTGGTTGGGCTGAAATGGTAGCAATCGATCTCGCAGTTTGTACTCTCATTGCCGCAAAATATGTCAACAGTCACATCATCATTTGTTCGGACAACATGGGATGCGTCGGTGCTCTACAGGCTGGTCGCTCCTGGAATTCTGCCTCCAACTTTATCCTCCGGAATATAGTTTCAAACTTTCAAAGTAATTCCCTCTGGATTACCACTTCATGGATTCCAACTTCAGACAACCTTGCGGACGGCCCCTCCAGGGGTCTCTTTCCTTCTCGAAAATTACTATACCCGTTTCCGCCTTCCTTGCCTCCTTATCTCAAACCTTTTGTCACTCCTAGCATATGTCATTCGTCTCTCCCTCCCGATTGACCATCAAATGTCACCATATGTAACTTTGACGTCCTCTTGATCCCCTTCACAGTCAATAGACTTATTTCCAGATATTCCAAAAATATGCCTCATGATTCACACATAAGCGAGTAAGGATTCAAACCTCCTGACCTTAGCGTACTCTTGGGGAACCGAACCCATGCTCTCCAGATAAACCGGGTAAGATTATCCGCTGCTTCTGTAGAGCAATTACACTGCGTCACTCGCTGTTGACAATAGCATTAACATTTTGTATCAACTGACGCGCATGGGCATACCAGACCTCACGTCTGTCCTTTATCACCAGATGGCCGAATGAACTTTCCTACAGCAGACCTTGGACGGCCTTGCTGCACAATACGTATCCGCGTACCTACATTCTCAATCCATAACTCAATCCATAAATTCAATGACATTGACTACTCATCCAATTCACCCAACTACACAGTCTGTAACTTTGATCGCATTATCACAGGTGCCCTCACGAGGAGCTCACAGACGTCACCGGAGAGGATACATAGCTCACCCCTACCACATAAACCAATCTGAAGAGGTCAGATCCGTGATCAAACACGATCTACCCGTAACAAGTACTCGGGTTCCGTTCGTCACTTCCTTGAATACTGCTACATCAATGCTGTTCCCGTGAACGAGACACTGCCTGCCTCCAAATCCCTCCTCTGCGAGTTTGCCTCATCCTTTGCTGGTCGCATAGCTGGAAAAACAGTGTCTTCAAAATGTGATGCTATTTGAGCCTGGCATATCGAAAACGGCTATGCATATCACGGCGGCCTTCAACTAGAGTACGTCATCAAAGGCATCAAAAATTGTCGTCCTCTCTCCTTGTTTTGCCCAAAACGACCTCCGGTTTCAGGCGATATGCTGACCTGCTTGGCGCACACCTTGGACTGGTCATCTAACTTGGACCTGTGCATCTATTTTGTCGCTCTAGCGTGTTTCTGGGCCCAAATACGACTTGGGGAATTTCTCCCCCTTTCAGAACATAAGTTCAACAGCACCCTCTTCCCAAAATGGAACGATCTTTGCCCACCATCAACAACATCAGGCACTCGCACATTACATTTACCCAATACAAAAATGGGTGGCCGTCAGGGTGAAGATGTTATTTTAACACGCCAAAATCACATTGATCCTATTACCGCTCTACAATTACACTACACAAAGAACTTCACTTCGCTTACACAACCGATCGCTTCTTTCCTTGATAACGGGCGGATTACCATGCTCACTCAGAGAAAATTTCTCGCTCGTCTCAACTACGCTTTCAAATTACGAAACTACCCCATCATTACTGGTCATTGCTTCCGTATTGGAGGCACCACTCATCTATTATTAGCCGGTATTCCTCCGGACATCGTCAAAATCCTCGGTCGGTGGACTTCGGATGCCTTCCTCCGCTATTGGCGTCACCTTGAACTCATCGCTCCCCTTTACATCGAATTCCTAAAACCTATTATAGAGAATTCTGGGCTTCTACGACATACCGTTTCCAGGGGGGTTATCGACTCCGACGATGCGCGGTAGTCTTCGAGCTGGGTCCCCTATTCGCCGATGTCACAACCCCTCTGGTTCGCGTTCCGAACGCGCTCCGATGCCCACTTAGACTTAGTGTGTCTTGATAGATGATAATGTACTTCTTGTTTCACATTGCTATACATACTACAACATGACGCGAATCTGTTAGAAATGACAGTCCGCAGAAAGGAGGTACGGAATGAATGCGGAACGCGTTTTGAACAGAAGCGTCACGGTCACATGGCTTCGGATCCCTCTTTCTTGTACCACCACGTAGTACCTTGAACATCGCGCTTAGGCGTCTCTCTCTTACCCTCCCTCCCTCTCCTCTCTACTTTTATAATTCATACTGATTACATTATTTGATATCTAGACATCCTCATGTCATGCCATCAGCGGGTCCCCTATTCGCCGATGTCACAACCCCTCTGGTTCGCGTTCCGAACGCGCTCCGATGCCCACTTAGACTTAGTGTGTCTTGATAGATGATAATGTACTTCTCGTTTCACATTGCTATACATACTACAACATGACGCGAATCTGTTAGAAACGCGTCGGGCATCGAAGTCGGAGTTGATCGACGCGTGAACCACGTGATGACAATGATAAAAAGTCGCGTCAAATCGAAGGTGAAATGGACTCCTTGTCTCCTTGACTCGAAATTCGCTTTGAAACTCCCTTTTTGTTCTCCTTGCTGGTTACAATGTCTGAACTGCGCGTCTCTGCTCGTTTGAGGAACAAAGCAGCCTCAGTCAATAGAACTCAAGGTTCACAACCAAGCTTAACCTCAAGTTCAAGTTCAACGCCAAAACACAAACGACGCAAAGGTGTTAGCACGTTGAATGCATCAAATGGGCCTCAAGGAAAGACAAAGCGGAAGGGACGAAGTATCCAGGAAAAGTTAAACCTGATAAATGAGATGCCTCTCGACATCCTCTTTGAAATATTCAGTCTTCTTCAACCGGTCGATCTTCTCCACTTGTCTAGAGCCAGTAAAGTTCTTAGAGGCATGTTGTTGCATCGAAAAATGGATCATATCTGGAAAGGAGTAAGCAATTATTAATTGACGGCCATCGCTGCCATTGCTGATTTCGAATCATCTTTTTCTAGACATTTATGAACATTGAACAAATTGATCAACCACCCGAGATGCCACAAGACATGACTTATCCAGATTACGCTTTACTATTGTATGGTACTTACTGCAGCGCAAGTCTCGTTCCCTTACACATGACTGTCATCGATAACATATGTATTTAGTACTGTGGTCAGGCGAACACGTTAAAGGTCCACTGGGCCGCACGTTTGCGACTTTGTAACTCTTGTATAAAGGCAAAGTGAGGCAGTTGCAATCATCTTCAGGCTCGTTGGACTCACTCAGCGTTGTATTGGATAGGACCGTTTCTGCTCTACGAGGCAGTCGCGAAAAACTTCCAAAAAATCTGTGCCCCTCGTGGCATGTCAGGACTCCTACCAATTGTTCGCCTATCTGCGACCCTTTTCCTTTCGACTGCACTCATGACCTTCGTCCTGTAGGCTACGCTGTCCTCTATATAAAAGAAGATTATGTGAGGATTACCCACGAGTTGGACAGGCTCAAAGGTCAAAAAGACTTACTCGACATGTTCCGTCAAACACAAAGTACATTTTATCATGAACGTGTCAAGGTCTGTTTGAGCCCGTAATATGTTATTTTTACTTGACTTATACCTTTTCAGCATGCTCAACAGTGTGAGAAATGGGTCTATGACATCGAAAAAAGGCGAAAGAATGAGATTAGAAACATCCGCTCAAAGAGAAAGCACGCGTAGGCTTTTTCTCCGATATTCTAATTGCGGGAATTATTTAATGTTGTCCATAGCATATGCAAGAGACTTCGTCAAGAAGGTTCGTCTTCTTCAAGTTCTGCATGTTCAAGTTCTGCATGCACATATTTACTGAAGGTAATGCAGGTTGGGGCCTTGAGTTAGATTATCTTCAATCATGGGGAATTTCCAAAATACCCCAAGTAGACGAAGCACAAGAATTAACTGACAAGAGTAAGTTAACCTATTATGTCCGAGTCTCGTGGCAGCATGAACAATTCCACTAAGTCTGGTCCAAAATCCACTCCAACATCATTGTCTTTCTTGAAAGCATTCGTGTGGAACGCCTTGAGAAGGAACGGCATGATCTCATTCAGAAACGGATGATACTCCTCCTGCCTTTTTACAGAGAATATTTGTGTACGCTACCACATCTTTCCCATGTTCCTGGGTTTCCAGACCTTTGTGCGGAGGAACCTTTCCGATCGTTAATCTTCTCCGCCCCCGCTGATGCTATACTTACATCGGCCGATTTCGAAGCTGTAAAGGACGATATCGACAGGGCTTGCAAGGCACAAGCCGAGGCACAAACACGGGTGCTGGAGGCATTTCTTCCTTCTGACTATGCTTATTTAGATCTTGCGATGGCTTTTTTCTGTTGCCAATGGTGCAGGAAACCGCTGCCATACCCCCATATATTGCAGCATCACTGCCTGATTGCATCTCACGATGACTTCAAACCAATTGGTGACAATACCGAATTGTATAAATTTGCGCTGCACCAACGACCACTGGACTGTTATGGGGAACCCGATGTGACAGTACGTGCACTGTTATACGGACGACCATGGAATTTTGGCGGGTCTCAGGTCAAGTATGATGAAGAAGCAGCCAGGCGCGCTAAGGAGATCATTGAATCATGTGGGGCGAATCCACGGATCGTGTCAAGGCAAGCAATGAATAGGATCGACGTTAGAGTCGAGTGCCTACGTTGTGGGCAGGGAAAGCGTGGGCGCACTGGACGATTGGCTATGAATTGGTGGACAGCGGTATGTGGTCATATCCTTATTTCTAAAACTGCCAACTTATCGCAGGCATATTCTCTTGAGTCAGATCACTCACGAGCTGGAAAAACACTCTGATGATGAATCAGATTCAGAATGGGATGGGCCGCGGTGGAAACTCTTGAATGCGGAAGATCTCAAGCTGGCAAAGTCTATGGAGTGGCAAGGTCCACTTTACCCGGTCAGAATTCCCAGGTTGACCTCGTCATAACGGAATCCAGTAAAGACTCCTAAATGGCGGCATACTCTATCGTTCTTTGCATATTTTACATTAGATAACGCCATATGGCCTTACATATATGTACGGGAATTGTATATCGTCTTGACTGCCAGAATACGCCAGCTCGCTGCAATAATATGTCTTATCCTGTATTGGAAGGCTCTCTAAAGCCAAGGTGAGCAACGAATGAAAGATTCAAAATTTGGTATGAATCCGTTGAGAGTTTCTCTTTCAACATGTATTCGCATCATGACGTCGAAATCTTCCTTCTTAAGATCGATTATCATCAGATGAATAGTTTGCTTCTGGGAGAGTGGCGTGGGCCGGTGGACGTGCCAAAGCTGATCCTTGATCCCCGTACATCGAAGGTTGCGTTGTTTGAGAACGATAATTTTACCTCAGTACCTGAGCTTCTTCCACACACGATTATCACGCGTCTCCGAGTCTCACTTCAACTTGTGCCGCTAACATCTCTGTAGATACTAGTCCCACACTACTGGGCTAGCTGCAAACCTTACGACCTCCCCAAGGCATGAAATCCTCCTACCTAATGAGCAAAGGCGAAGCACTCGAGACCTTCTCCATGCTCAAGCAGGTCACCTCATAGTCCCCAACATCCATCCGGCACTTGACGTCCAGGTGCGCGTCGTCGACTCTATTATGACAAGAGTATTTGATGTAGAGAGGATGGACGCCCTCAAAGAAGGTGACCGCTAACGAAACAATTCACTGTACAGTAGGTAGGTGGTAAGAGTATGCTTCTTCAGAAGTGACCAAAACACTTACAGGTCTTGCTTGATGTCTGG
>JAGGAS010028386.1:0-10813 GCA_017657355.1 Termitomyces sp. K1Ac | reverse complement strand
AACCATTTCTCGCCTTCACCACTTCCGCCAGGAGCTCGGAGATGAACTTTCCAAACAGTATTTTCTTTGTCACGAGTGGTCCCAGCAACAGATTCATGGGTCACATTGGCAATCAGATCATAGAGCGTTGATAAATTATCGGGGGTGTTGTCAACATCTGAGGCTCCAGTAAGGTGATCATCCGGCGTATCGAGCCCAACCATACTCACAGCTCCTGAAATCTAATCCTCGAAGAGGAAAATTAACTATAGTTGGGTTTTTTTCTTCAACAAAGACATTTTTGGTAAACCGCTTAAAATGTATGATGATATACTGCGGTAGTCGTTTGCACTTGAAACGCCGAAGTTGACCAAGTGACTCCTGGATATCAGGCGATTGGCACCTTGTGTCAGCTGATAGAACGTTGGATGCGTACCTGGGTTGTTTTGCCGTCATACTTGGCCAACACCGAGTGAATGTTGACTTGTGGAATGATGTTCTTTTCCACTGCGTCTTGAAATAAAGGCGGAGGAGGAAGATCTACGGCAAGAAATAAAAACGGCGACTCTGACACCTTGATATCTAGCCGCACGACAGAAGTGGTCATTAAACAAAAGGACTGCTAGATGACAGACTCATACCTCGGTCAATATCAAACCGAGGTTTTTCATTTTCGCCTAAATCAGGTCTGATAAGAACTTGCTGAGTTTCTACACGCAATTCGCCCTGAAATGTGGCGAATATGATACCTTTCAAGTCATGAGTCGTCCGCAAAGAATTCCACACTGGTAAATTACTCACTCGAATTTTTCTTTCTAGTTCCCCCTAGCTCCTTATGAAGGTGGTTCAATAACCACCCCAAAAACTCGACTGGGTCACCTTGCTGTTCTAGCCGAAACTTTCCAGCACTTGCCCGATTGACTTCTTGCAAGAACTCGTGAGGGCTGACTTGGCTCTTGAACAAACGAGGATTCCAAACTTTCTTGGCAAGAGCTGCAAACCGCTTCAAAAGTTCCGGCTCTTTGCCTCGAAAATCGGAGAGGAGGAGGAAATTTCGTAATGGGGAAACATGCAGAAGGGAATGTATGATAACGTTCATGTGATCATTTCTCTTGATATTGTTTAGGCCAACATAACCGGGTAAATATGCTTTGGATGCCAGATCATACGAAGGCTTTGCGAGATGCGCCGGGGAGGATAAGTTGACAACGGAGTCTCTCGTAAAAGTCGGCGCAAGAACATAAGAAATATCTTCCAAAGAAGGATCAGATACAGGATAACCATCGGGCAGTACATAAACCTGTCGTTGAAGGTCAGCCAAAATATTACATAGGCATGGTGTACTACCTTGGTGGTTTCGAGATTAATGAAAACATGGTGGTCTTCGTGAATTGAATGAGCATATGCATATGATTTACGTCCTCGGCCTTGAAAATATTTCCCACAAACGAGACACCCATATGTGTTGACATTCGAAAGAGAAACAGAACAGACTTTTTCGAAATCAAAATCTAATATAACTCGATTGATCTATAGAAACATGAACAGTATCCCGAAAGCAAGAAAACATGCAACTTACCGTGTCAAGGTAGAGGTCAGACGAACGGACCTCTTCTTCTGGAATAAATTCTTCTTGGTCTTCGTAATCTTCCTGTGATGTTTGAACCGTGTTCTCTTCAGGGTGTTCTGGCAAGATTTTTGCTCTCTTGTTAGGCCTTTCTGACTGGGAAAGATCACTCATATCTTCGATAATAACGTTGGCGAAGCGTTTCTGTTGCATGCTTGGCAATGCAAGAACAGAGTGAAGAAAGTGATTATGTAAGCAAACTAGGAAAAACTACTTAGGCAGTCGTGACTGGTTCTATTGCCATCTTCAGACGCTGAGCACTATGATTGCTCGTCATGCAGGGTGGCGAACTCTTCGTTGCCTACCTCGGGTCTCTTGCTCATGCCTGCCCTCGAGGACTTTAACCAGTCAACTAAATCGTCCCCTCAGACTTGATCCCACTTTCCAGGCGGTGTTAGAAGATGGCGACATGTCTTTACTGAAGGGGGAAGTAGGAAAAAGTGTCAAAGAACTTGAGGTCGTCTCTGAAAATGAACACCTTGAGTCCAAGGATATGTATGATGACCACCATGAATACATGGATCGCAAGTCTCCGGCTGCACAGTTTGGAAGCAGGCAGATTGGCGCAGTCATTTTACCCAATCAACTTCAAAATGCCATCAATGCACTGATTTCTGGTGAATAGGTTGCTCGCCTATCTGTTATATACTCATTCTGGTCACAGAATCAAACAAAGTACAGCTCCACAGCGATGCAAAACGACTATTCTTTGATGAAGAGCACACAGGGGATGAAGGCGTTTGGACGACACGATACAACCCGGAGGACTATCGTTCTCGCAAGCAAGCATCTCGCCACTCGGATCGTGATGGCACAGCGTTTGCGACCGTTGTCTTACCTGCCCATTACTCTGCAATTCTATCTGTTTTCGACCATGTAAAGCGGAGATTAGAGCCTTCGTGGAAAGTTGAGCGCGTCATAGACTGGGGTGCCGGAACTGGCAGTGGGCTCTGGTTCAGTCCTTGTCCAACTCCTTGTGTTTTTTCTCTCACTGTTTGACCAACTGTACCTAGGGCTGCTCTTCATACCTTTCAACAATCCACAAGCCCAAGTATCTTAGAGGATAAAACTGTGGCCAATTCATCCATCGTGAGCTATCTCGGGATAGATAAACGAGAAGGACTGGTCACGATAGCAAAGCGCTTGTTCGAGGGTGAGTACCCTTCAACAATTTCTAAAGATCGATTTGTTGAATGTGTACAGGTATCGACCTCGGTAATCTGAGCCTATCCTGGCAGAAATACTTTAAGGAAGAAGACCAAATATCTCGATCTCAAGGCCACGACACAATTGCCTTGTCAGCCTTCATGCTCACTTCTTTACCGACCGCTCAACATAGGAAAGCTCTTGTCAAGGAAATGTGGGAAAGTGGAGCTCATCTTATGGTAGGACAATTTCATACAAATTATGAAAAACTAGATCATAATGTCTGAACGGTGTTCAGGTACTCATTGATCATAGCACGACTGCTGGATTCGAAGCAATCGCCGAATCTAGAGAATATCTGCTGAGTATGGGCCGCAGGGAATTCGAGGACATTGAAGCGAATGAATGGCCCATTCGGGGATCGCATGTTGTGGCACCAGTCAGTCCATCCGGGTCACAACTTTTTAATCCAGATTTAATTTGCCTAAAATAGTGCCCTCACGACGGTGCATGCCCTCTGCACCATCCAGGATCGACCCGCCTTGTATGCGGATTTTCGCAACGTATCCAACGACCATCTTTTGTCCGGAAAACCAAGCATTCTGGTGTTGGTCATGAGGACATTGATTATTCCTACGTCGTAATCAGGAGAGGCCAAAGACCAATTCCTTCCATCAGAGATGTTGGGAGAATCGGAGAAGTTGGCAGACGAGTAGCAGCCACAATCAAAGAGCTGAAACTAGACGCTGAACACGTCGCAGAGGAAATGTCTATAGGGGCGACAAACGAATTCACAGCCGAGGCAGAGAGCAGTCTATCTCCAGGAGAATTGGAGGAGGCCTTGAGGCTTGAGTCATACAGTTGGCCACGCCTTGTTTTCACGCCTCTGAAAAAGAGTGGTCATATCATCCTGGACAGCTGTACTCCCGAAGGTATGTATTATATATACGACATTTAAAGTTCGTGCTGACTTGCGACATTGAAAAGCTAAAATTATGCGTATGACAATTCCCAAATCTCAAGGGAAGCAAGCTTTCTACGACGCTAGAAAAGCAAGCTGGGGTGACTTATTTCCTCACCCGCCGAAAAACTCCCCACAAGAACGCTATCAACCTACACGAGCTAAACGTGAAGGTGGAACTACACCTGTCAGGGGTTCAGACATTGGAAAACGTAAACGAGACAAGAATCATGTGAGCTATGAAGCGCTGTCAAAAGACCTGAAAGAGCAAAGGGCCAAGTCACGTAGAGATCGAGTATTATCGGATGAAGGCGTTTAAGTACTGACTGACTTGTTACATTCTATTCATACCCACCACTCACATGTCCTTTATTATTAGCTGGACAACTGCTTTAATTAGATATGTACCTACCAATCTATTACTAATACTTACATGTATTTAATAGTCTAATATTTGAATACCAGGTCCTTGCCTCGAGCTCAACATGACCTTCGATATGTTCGTGACTAGTCAAAGAGCTAAGTGAGGGGTTGTAGTGTGGTCGTTCGATGAACTTACCAGGTTTAGCGCCTGAGTTTTTCAACTTCCGACTATCTTCAGCTTCTTTGGTGTTACCAGTAACCCTCTTGACAGAAGCCATGAAGTGACGAATATTCTTCATCACATCTTCAACGGGGAAATGCATCTATACGCCACGACAGTGAGCGCCAACTATTCATTGTTGAAATGAAATCCATACCATAGCTATAGGCATATGAATGTTACCGGTTTTGTCTGCCCTCCACTCACTTGTTCCGCGTATCCGTTGTAGGTAGCCAGCGATGTCGTCGGTTACTGTACCGCGTCGCTCCGAAGGCATAAGACCAAGGGGGCCGAGGACGCGTCCAAGTCTGGGAGTGATAGCTCGTATAAGGTCAGGTGTACAAAGGATGGTTGTTGCCTTGAAGCGATTGTTGATGACCTGGTTCGTGCAGTTTTTTTTAATATAACACGACACAAGGAAAGCATGGGACGAACGCCATCTATAAGTTCAGGACCACCAACGAAATGAGCTCCAGCCTTCTTCGCTTCCTCGGCCTGCCGACCTTCCGCGAACACGAGGATTTTATCTTCAGTCATCGCTTTGGCCTCCCGTGGTAGACTAACACGTCCTTTGGGAACGGCCACACCATTCTTGATTTCAGTCTTGACGTAGAGGTCGAGTGTAGAATTCGGAGACGCGACTTCAACAGCCTATGCACAACTTGAGTTTTTCAAAACCATAGAGACGTAGTAGAGATACCTACACGCAGAACAGCGATAGCATCCGCGAAAGACTGAAATTCGGAACGGTCGATGTTCTTAGCAGCTAGTGCAGCTTTTCGCCTGGCTTTCGCTGCTGCAGCCTTTTTCGAGGGGATGCGGATTTTAGGCTGTTTTTGACGTTTTGCTAGAAGAATTTGAGTCATCGTGAATGGGCGCTGAAATAAGGTATTCTAGAGGTAACGATAAGTAGACAGATGAGATATTCAGAGGTTGAATTACCGTTGGTCTTAGCGTAGGTCGCCAGCATTGCTGGCATAGAGAAAGAAGGCCAGACATGACCGACGGTGAAATTGGAGTCTGCGTCAAAGAATCGAGCTTTCGTAGACTCGTGGGAGCCCAATACTTGATTTGGTCAAGCCTTATACTCCGCGAATCCTGTCCGGCCGTTCCTTTTGATCAACAACATCTAGGCAGATCTAGGCCGACCATAAATGCAGGTGTATCGTATGTAGTATAACGCTGATACTGCTTCTGCGACTTTTTTGTGTCAGAAAATTCAATTGACTGTGGTACATTTATAAGTGCACTCTTCGTTGCCCTCTAATTCAAGCTTGAACTTCTTCGACCCACCTCGGAACTCCCCCTGGTCATATACTTGTGCAGGTCGGATACGTGCTGAAGAACATCTGAGTTCCGAGTAATGCGTTCTATGACGGGGCTGCTGACTTTGTGATGTGTAAAAACAGTTTGATTACGAGGCTTGCATCACACGTCTTAATGACATGCATGCCGCAAAAAAGGATCCCTTGTGTACAAAATGCGATAGCGCAGTTCTGAGGCACTCACCGTAAAGCCCGCACAGAGACCAAAATTATAGTAAAAACGAAGATATGAATGGTCAAGATGTTCATTTATTTTTTTCTGCGGACAGTTAGTTTCTCCTCATTGACGCGTGAACTCGGAACACTTCGAGGAGCTTCGAAGGTTATGAGGACAGTGAGATCTATACGACTCTATCGCCAATTTTGGTTGGGTCACGATCTGGAACTTAAACTACAGTCTAATGTGACGGTTTTCAGCAATCCAATGCGATCAGACGCCCTTATGACTACACGTGAAAGCATGCAAACTCATTTTGCGGTCGCCGAGATCGACTTCGACCCCGCTACGTAAAGGAAATTCTTAGTGTTCTTTTTTTGGAAGCTAATAGGCCAAGGAATACATATAGATGGTCTCCGAAACAGCAGAGGTGGTGCAGCTCAGGGGGACCCATCGAATTAACAAATTTAAAGCTGCGGTCTGGTATTTGTTTCGAGACTTGCTATTGTTCAAGACCCTTTCGAGGCAGGCTGACGTCCACGCCACCAGAAAGTTATCTCCTTGTGGCTGCCAGGAAAGACAGAAGTCGTGGAAGTCGCCGTCAAAGAATGTCCGGATAGTACAAGCGGAGTTCTGCTTACATGTCTAGCGTCTGACTCCATTACTACATCCACCATATGCCAAAGAAAACGTGTTAAGTCGCCACAACGAAATTGTATCAGATCACCTCGTATCATTTGACCATTGTTCCCCAATCTTTGTTTTCAAGGTCGTTCACGGTATGGGCGCTAGGTACATAGTAAGCTATGATCGATCTTTGGAGCACATATAATGACATCGAGTGACCTTCCGTGGTCCGTGAGTTGATAAAGTTCTTTCACCAGGCGGGTCTCCGAATGCCCAGAATGTCGTAGAGGGTGTCATGAGGTCAAATACCTAGATTAAATAGATGTCACCAGCAAAAAATATTACAAGGCTCCAACCACAGACCATGCGTTTACACGATGGAAGCCTGTCGTGATTGGGTTTTCGATCTACGGATGTATTTAGACAGGGCAACAACAGGCGGTCACGAGAAATTCGATGGAACATGAGAGAATCCTGATAGCAGAAGCAACAGATGGCAACGAACGAGGAATCCAAGAGATCGCCTCAAAGTCGGGACAATTTACACGTCACGGTCTTTACCACACTAATTAGTCATAGAAGTTGTCAGAATTCAATGCGTCCCGAACGAAGAAAGATGAAGAAATGTGTTAGTATGTCGTCTGTGACTTTCAAGTTTCTGGGGAAGCTGTTGATAGCAAGCTTCGAGCTTTAATGATCACATAATGCACTAGACGGGTAGATACGCAAATCATGAAGTATGGCAACACAGCGATCCCTGGACCGTGGCACGAAAGTTATGCGAGTTTTACATAGGGTGATGTGAATCTGCAGTGTTGTTTCGAAGCGCGAGTACGAGCGCAGTTGATCGTAGTTCAGAAGCAGACAGCCTAGATTCCCCCAGAAAGGTGCCGAACAGTTGTATCCATTTTTTCTTTTCTCTGTCAAGTACTTACCGTTCGTCAGTGAGCTCTTTTCTAGTGTGTATTTTTTTTTAGCACGGGAAACAGGAAAGATTATGTAATATAAGATATTTATTTTTTCGTGGGAACGCATTGAGTATTTGACTAGAAAACTTTAATCTCCAAAATTACCAGTCATCATGTCGACCTCGTTGCTTGGTTCTATCAGGACGAGCCTCTCCCTGCGCGTTGGGCATACTCCAGTACGGACATATGCCGTCAGAAATGAAGCCGTCGGAGACCCAAAGAAGGAAATCATCCGCAAGACTCTATACCCAAACAATATTCGTAGCCGTCCGACACCCACTGGGACTTGGCGTCCAGACGTGGCGAGAGCTCTGCAATTCGCGATTCCATCAGTACAAGCCCATAACACGATAGAGCGGGCATGGCTTCTTCACAAGCGACACATACGGAAGATGCGCGAGGCGGAGTTAGAGAGAAAGTTCGAAAGCATGCGGAGGGCGATGGAGGAACTTCGGAGAGTGGACGACAGGCTCTATATGGAGGCAAATAAGCAGGAGGACCCGAGAGCAAGGAATGAGGCCGAGCAGGAGCTGGCGAAACAATTGAAGACTACAGAAGTTCGAACACTGGAGGCCAGGATACGCGGACTATTTCCTCGTGAACTGCGGGTACCCACAGACACACCATCACACTCAGGGTGGAACTATGAATGGAAACCCTTTCCCCGTCCTCTATAGTAGCTCCATTGGTAAAGTCTCTATGAGAACCTCCTAACTCAAACCATACTGAAATCGTTGCTTAGAACTGTCAACGCTAGACCGATCTGCCTCAGTACATAGCACGCGTGAAATGACGTCGATATAAGTGAAACAAGATACAAAAGAACTTTAATGCTCTCGACTTGGAACGATAAAACTCTCACTTATCATTGGGTCCATGACCCTACTACTCGAGGTCTTGCCCACGATTGCACCATGCACGCCTTCAAGGGCTTCTGTCCATTTACTCAATGCTGCGTAGCGTTTTTTCTCAAGACTTTGTCTAGAGGGAAAAGACGCAGTCAATAAACATGTACCACTCTTGATTTGTCAATACTGACTTGCGATCCAGTTCGAGCCTCATTCCTACTTGATCGATGCGGCCCTCGACCTTGCCTTCCAGAATAAGGCCAATGAGCAGTTCCTCAACTTCCTCCATGTCAACGTTGAGTTGCTGAAGACCTAATCTCAGGAACCCGATCGAACCTTCTTATGGACTAAAGTTCGCGCACCTTTCCAAGGAAAGAAAGCTCTAGTCGGGTGTAAGGTTTGATCAAATCGATGAGGTACTGTGTACGCAGGCTACGAAGGAGTTCGCCAATGTATGCACGAATGAAAGGATCATCCATAATTGTGGAGTGGTTATCTGAAACGCTGATGAGAACACAACACAATGGTTCGGAGGAATGTATTACATACCTTTCAGGATCTTCTCGGCAGAATGAACTTCTCGACGCTGGTACGCATCGACCAGGTCCGTCATGGCCTTGATTTGAGGATCTGTCTTGTACCTGTGGGTGACCGCTCATTTACATTGAAGATGGGCATTGTCTTGTGATCTAACTTACGGCTTTGTCTCCTGGCTGTCGAAAGGATTGACCTCACTCCCTGTCAACATGTTTGCAAGCACCAAGTACTTGAGAACCTGGATTCTTTGCGGCGATCCAGCCTCGTCGTAATTCCGGAAAGATTCAAAGAAATCCTCGCTAGCACGCCTCCATTGTCCTGGTTGAAGTCAGCTGATTGTTCGAATAGGGTGATCAGTTACTCACGTTCACCCATCCACATTTTCCCGCCACACTCCTTGATCACACCCATGATACGAGGATGAGGAATCGCGGAGCGGACGTCATTCGTAGCGTTGTATATTTCCTACAAAGAATCGATCATTATAGATAGTTAATTTGTGTGGCGCTTAGTTTTGAAGACATCATCAGACCTTCAGTTTCTTGAAATTCTTCGTTTCGTTGTACATCTGGATCTCGAGAGCGTATATTTCCAAGAGTTGAGTTCCACGTTGTGATTGATCATCTCCCTCATTCAGAGAACCCGTTGCGTTGTGAAGGTCACGAATCAACTGGAATATGTTGGATTACAATATTGGCGCCGCATAAGACCACGTACTTTGGATAGACGAGTGAACTCCTTCCGGTCTAGCCACAGCTTTGCGAGTTTGAGGTTGGTCTTGACAGAAAGACGCTGTAAAATTGTGAGATCCTGTTTTCTATGTGATCTTCGTACTACGCACCTCATTCTTTGCCTCCACTAGAGCTGCTTTGGTCGCTTGATAGAACTTTTCCAGAATATCTACCTCCACCACACCGCCTTTTCCTCCTCCGACATAATCCAGGATGCCATTGATCGTCTTTTCTGAATAATTGCGTGTTACCGCCGACTTGGTGTACGTAAGGAGTTGGATGTAGGTTTTGAGAGCATCATTTGGTCTTCGTAGTGTGAGATACAGAAGTTTAGTTGACTGTTTGAGTGCCTTGAAACCCCTGGGCATATGTTGGAACTGGAGCTAGAATGTTCGGATTAGAACATACCAATCTCCCTGCTCCTCCTCTTGATCAACGATCGCTTGGAATTCTTTCAGCGCTTCTTCTGGATTGTCATCCTTCTTCGCTGTGTGATATGTAAGAAAGTTTTCGCCGTTAAACGAAAAGAAATGTCGCGAACATTTCGCTTTGTAGTACATATTCTCGACATCGACGCTCCCCGACTCATTTGCGTCTTCATTATCAGAGTAATCGAAGCCGTAGTCCTGAGGGATCATTCATATTGTACTCAGAAAGCCAGTCATGGGGCGTACCTCATCATCGCTGCCTTGCATGTAATCGGCATCATCGTCATCCATAGTGATGTCTGACTTGACAAGAGATTGATTGAACTTGAAACGCGATGGGTGTATTGGATGAGATTCTCGCAATGATAAGGAGCTTAAGGTTATACTGACAGTCGGGTAGTTAGTATCAACTCTGTACTTCAAGTTCGAGGTGTACTTTGAAGAGGAACACTGCCAAGTGACAATTATAGCACGTGCCACCGCTACGCGTCTGCGAGCCAGCGACAGCAGCTTACATTGTTCCTTCGCGCGTTTTTGACAACTATTGAGACCGACTAGCAGTGGAGGGCAATGGAACAAACACTCTCGTTCTGAGGTCGAGGACTCTTCGCCAACGAAACGTAGTATAGCTTCCGTAGATCATAGTAGTGGCATATGTCATAAACCATAATATTCTGACGATTCAAACGTATCAGTTTCACATGGTAGAACACGTTAGTGATTCTAGAACTATCTCAACGACAAAGTATATATGTAACTCTTGGAGAGACAGAAATTAACTTTTGTTGTTGAAACTTGGCACGTGGGTGGACGCGCCACCTAAGGCCTAATTTACTAAATCATGATGCACTCAACTTGGCAATCGACTTCTCTGTGAGGCCATGCAATACGACCGA
>JAGGAS010028383.1:0-10972 GCA_017657355.1 Termitomyces sp. K1Ac | reverse complement strand
CTTGCTGGAGCGGCTGCTGACCTAATGTCCGAAGCCCAAACCGAGGTCTTGCTGGAACGGCTGCTGACCTAATGTCCAAAAATGGAAGTCCCCTGACACTGTGCTGGTCAATCAACGTACAAAGATCTCACGTTTAGAGGATGAAAACAATGCATTAAGAGCTCAACATTGTGACGCCACAAGCGGTGCTGTTCATCAAGTACAATGGCTCACTCATCCTCGTCTTCTTCCTCACAAGTCTGAGATTGTCTGCCTCTCAAAGAAGTATGGTCTCATGTTCAAGCTCTGGCCAGACGAGGCTGCTTTCCTTCAACGCTGCCCTGATGGCCACCCATTGTTCAAAACTGCCTCTATGAATTTGACCTCTGCTAATGAAGCTGCACTCTATACTCTCTGTGCTACATATGAACTGTATGAAGTAATGCCTTCTGAGTTTCATTTCTTTATTGAGCAATTACCAGCATTCAGATATGCAGTGAGTTTTTCTTAGTATTTTTATATTATGCCGCTCACAATCAACTCTAATTTGTTATCGTGCACTTGTAGGTACTTATTCAAATTCAATCGTTTTGCTCGACTTCTGTTTTGAATATCCGCAAGTTTGCCGACAAAATCTTTGCAGGATTCAATATTCCCAGTGCCTGCTGGGATCAAAATTACAATTGCTCCGAAAACCAGGCCTGTCTCTGTCTCATCTCACAAAAGCCAACATCCAAGAAGGTGAACTATGACATCTTCCTCCCAATCCTCTATGAAGATCCCAAGATCATCGACCAGACCACAATGTACTTCAGCCCTGTGCTGATGAAGGTATGTTAATGCATCAATTATATTGAGACCATTGTACTGATGTATCACCTTTCTTTTACTTAAGATTGCACGATTCTTATTGTTTGGTCCAGGGTCTTTGGTTGGCGGCAAACTTTCACCAAATGTGATAGGTATGAAGTGGGGAAACATCAAGAATATGTTGGGATTAATCTTGGCGGCGGCTAGCATTGTAAGTACCTGTTATCATTAAATGATGCAACATCTAATTATTGATACTTGCTCTCAGGCTATTTATGTACTGTCGGGAGACAAGGAGTTCACAGCAACAGGGAAGGTAACACAGATCCCCTACAGTACCATGTTCCGCGACTGCAAAAAATTTATCAACTGAATCGCTGGCGATTGTCACTCGTGGCTTGCAAATCTCTATGCTAAATGGGACAAGGTAGTCTTTGACAGGGTGCCAGATGTTGTCCATCATTCTGATACATCACCCACATATGATGAACAGAAGGTTGCACATCAGGCCTTATTGAGAGCAACGTCGGAGGGCCACGATTCTGGCACAGGCAAAGCTTTTGACTGGACTGAGGATGATTCCCTGGAACTCAACTACACTGGTACACTAGCAAACTCATCCGTCCCTTCTCGTTCAACTGTGGAGCAGGCTCCAGCTCAGATCATCTCTGCGCATTTGACTCGTAGTACACAGTCAGCTCCAGGGAAAACAACAACTGCCCTGCCTCCTTCGACCACATTCTCCGATTCTGAGCCTGAAGAAGCTAATGTTAGCTCGGATTTTGAGCCTACTCTGGCATGGTACTCCCAGGACCCCAACAGCCCCGATCCCCCTGAGATCCCTGAATTTGACTCACTGTCTTTCAACAAAGACACAGCTTCATCTGAATTAGTATCTGAACCATCCCAATGCACAAAGCCAGGACGGCAAGGACGAGGCTCAGGCCGTGGCCATGGTAGGCCTGCTGGCAGAGGTAATAATCTCAGAGGGAAAGCCAATAATATCTCGGAGGAGATTAAAGAAGCTGAGAAAGCTCCCGCAAGATGTCCTGCTCAGCCTCGGAAGTAAACTCTTTCAAATTCATTGCTACATTTGTTTGACCATTGTCATCTTGGTACAATTTCTTGTTCTGCCATATTCTTGGTACAATTTCTTGTTGCTCACCATAATGAACATTGACATGTATAATTTTGTATACGTATGACTATATAATCTTGGTACAAATTCTTGTCGCTCATGATGAGCATTGTTATGTACAATTCTGTATATGTATGATCTGTATATAATATTCTGTATATCTACCTGTAGATAATGTATCTTATGTCCTTGTTAATATTTTACAGTCGTCTTGTTGTTTTCTGAATCTCTGGTGGCGAAATGATGTTACAGTAATGTCTATAATAAGTGCGCTCGCCGAACTTAGACTTAATAAGTAAACCTACTTTGTCTCTATATTAAAAGGTAAAATAGTGTATTGGTATTGCGGTAAGTCTACGTTTATAATAATAGTCATAGTGTTCACAAGGTCAGTGGTTTGAATCCCGTTCATGTCAACTAATCATCTGAATAAAATCTGTTAGATAATAATTACTAATCATCTAATAGTATAATTACTAATCATCTAACCAGAAATCTTTTTCTGATGTTTCTCAAGGTTTGGCCCGGACCTGATAATCCGAAATCTTCCCTGTCATTGCTTAGGCCAAATCAGGTCCTGGTCTGATCAGGCCTCGCACCTAATCAGGCTGGCACCTGATGCGCAAACGTGGGTCTGGTCAGGCATGAAAATCGGGTTTGTCTAAAGTAAGCTGATCACGGCTAATTCCATCTGATCCGGTCATCAGCATTTTTCCAACAGTGTCTCTAGTGAGGTGCTGCCTATGCTCATGAATTCCTGTTCCATCATCTGCTGGATCACAAATCCAAATAAAGTTATGGAGAGCTGAAAGTGCAGAAGGAATCTTGATCTGGACAGCCAATGAATACTCTGGTGCCAAAGTGAGTATATGAAAGCATTGCTTGACAATTCCAAAAATTCTTTCAACAATGTTTTGGGCCTGAGCATGTCTGAGGTTAAAGAGCTCCTGATAGGTGCATGGGCTAGAGGTCCAATTGAAGTTGAGAGCCTGTGCTTCAAAGAATAATCACACAACATACTGAATAGATGCCTGTTCCCATTCTCTGCGATGATATCTCACAGCACAATAAAGAACAAAAAGAACATCACAACTTGGAAATCCAGTATCTGCAAGATAGTATTTTCTAGGTGGTATCCCCTTGTTTGCAAGGGTTGTTCCAGGTTCATAATTGTAACCACTCAACAATGTACCAGCCTTTGCCATGATCTAATTACGTTATATGCTTAGTGGTTTAACATTTATCATTCAACACTCCTTTCGTATAGCTCTTGCAATGTTTCTTTATAGTCTTTGTTATTTTTCTATCAATTGTTATTAACTACTTCTGAATACCATTTTTTTGTTTCTGTGTTGAGCTCTTCTAATCTGTCATCTTCTATTAATAATACAGTGTCATAGTTAGCCTTGAACAATTCTGGGTCAAATCCCCTCAATAGTCGTATGGTTGACCTTCCTGTGCTTTGAGACAGCACAACATAGCGGTTGAATAGTATGAGGGTGCCTGATGGTGGAGATGCTATATCAATCAGAACATAAGGTAATGTCTGTCCTTGTGACCTGTAGTCTGTGAAGGCATATGCTGCTGTCATCAGAAACTGTCATTGTTGAACTGTTGTGTGGTTGGTCCTATTTCTTGTGTCAACTATCTTCAATTGGTATGATGCTGTAGCAGGTTTGACAGGTATGACTCCTTCTTCTAGTCCTTCTAGGGTTGTTGCCTGTGTTCAGTATAATTTGACTAAGATGCATATGAGTAAGTGTTGAAGGTGGATAATGGATTTTGTTGGATGTTTGACCACTTTGTCAGGATGTAGAATGATGTCTACTATTTTCTCTCGAGCTCTGTTGATCAAATCAAGGTTTGTTTAGATATTAGATGTCACCATCACTTCTATTCCAATTGCCAACTCTAGTGTCCTTGGCAAATCTTTTTTTTGCCGTCTTGTGTGCCTGCTCTTTTGCATGTGTTACAATTTGAGCCAATACTTTTCCTTTATAGTCAATGGCCTTTTTTAATGGTATCTTTGGCCATGCAAATGAATATGGTTTGTCCACTATCCTTGCAATGTTTTTGGACAGCTGCGTTATTCCAAGATGATCTGATGGCATGTCAAGGCATTACAAGGTATGCTCTGTTCTATGGCCCAGTGTTGAAATTTATATCCATGCCTTCCTGCCCAACTATCAAACTCTTGAGCATTTTAATGCCATCCTCATGCACATTTCCAAATTGCAAGTTGCAAAGAAATCTACACCATGTCATATCTGTCACGTGCATTTGTTCTTTCAGGTTGACAACTGTAATGAACTCCTTGTATATTGTTTGGCCAATTTGTGATGATATCAAATTGATTGCTGGATTATTGGGATAGTATAATGCTTCTCACATGGCTTTTGCAACTGGTGGAAATTGATGGAAGTCCTCACATATAATTATATTTATTCCTCCAGATAAAACTCTATCTAGGAATCCTGGTGCTCCTTGCTTTGCTATAGTGATGTTTTTTGATAAATGGGTGAAAAAATCCTTGGCTAGCATTGAAAACTCATCTATTATGAGATAGTACTTGTGTCTCCAGAATTGCTGAAGTTCTGCCTTGGTTCTGTTAGCCATTTTATTCTCGTCTCCAAAGAGTGATGTCCCACTTATTATATGTGTTGTTTTCCCATCAATGAGTGAGGTGGCCACCCCTGTATATGCAGACTTCACTAACATGAATTCTACTCCTCTTGATCAAAATGCCTTGGTGATGGTCTGAATGACTTTTGATTTTCTAGTGCCTCCTTGACCCTGAAGTATCATTTGCAATGGAGGCGGTTCCTTGCCTGCAAGCATATTATCCAGATGCCATATAACAATATCATATGCACGTCGTTGATCTGTGCATAGCATATTGTGCTCTATGGGAGCCAATGCAGGTTCAACTGCTTCTGTTACTCGTGTTTTGACATAGGCTGAAGTAGAGTTCTGTGGTATTTGTATTGGGGTTATGGTTGCTTTGGCGTCTAGTGCTTCCATCTCCCTTGGTTCTATAAGCTGTTGATTTTGTTGTTCTACGTCTAACTCCATTTGTTTGCACCATCAAGTAAGTCGTCTGATATCCTCTCCTGTAGCACATGCTACGGTCTGCAATGCTGGCTGATGGATAGTCCATTCCTCCTCATTTGCTGATGGAAAAATATGTGCTCATTGTTCAATTTCACCTGCAATAGAAGCATGAAGAACTTTCGCTAGTGTTTGTGATGCTACTATGTGTTCCAGCCCTTTTTCAATGTATTTGTTAGTATCTTCATCTGTTTCATATTTATTTTTGATTGACTGGGTATTATGTTTATGCTTTTGTTGTTGCTGTATACTCTGAGAGCTTTCTTCTTGACTGGCTTCTGCATTGGCTTAACAGGCATGGAAATATTGAATCCGAGCAAGTATGTCATCAGCTTGTTTGGCTTTTCCCATGTTGCTGTTAACAAATAGTTGGTTGATTACTGCAAATTATCATGTTAGTTACTATCTGTTATATGCTTCAAAACTGCTCACCTTGATGCTTGTTGCAGCAAAGAAAGGTCTTATATAGCTGCTTTACAAATGAGGACCAATATATTGAAGCATAGTGATGGGACTGATATGTATCACCCCAACCCATTAAATATGAAATCATCATTAGAGCAGCTATCTCTTGCTTGTGGTTGATAGCATGCACCAATTGAAATATAAGAAGCCGGTGGTTATCACGGAGCTGATCAATGTAATGTATTCCTGTCCAATGTCACTAGCGCTACTGCTTCTTGTTAACTGCTATATATCATATGCGAACCCTTTGGCCATGAGAGTGGCTGTATTGTAGTTCTGTCCTTGTTTCTTTGCAGAATATACTATTGTGTAGAATGTACAGTCTTGGGTTATATACTGTTGTGTAGAATGTACAGTCTTGGGTTTCACATCCGCTTGTGAGCAGCTTGAAGTCACAGTTACAACTACAGTTCACCAATATTGCGGGTGACCAGCCATTCACATATTTGTAGAGCCGTTTTTGGCCCAATCAACCGCTTTCATCTATACTCTTCATGGCATTTAAATGGAGCTCGGTGTTTACATTGATACCGACTATATGCATCAGGAAAAAGACATTGTTGAACTTGGCATGTGTGTATTTGAGTTGTTTGCGCCAAACTAAGCTTGTATGCTACTAGCTGGTTTTCATAGTCATGACTATCGGGATTGGGAGGATGGCTGAAGGAGACTTCTAGGTCTCGGGGTATGGCTTTGACACTCTCTTCTGATTCCAATTCTGGGATGTAGGCTCAAAGATTAGCCTGAATGTATGCAACAATTCTATCTCAAAATTCTTGGCTTTTGAGAAGCTCCAATATAGCGTCTCTGTTTGGTGTATGGTGGAGCCATACTAAGAGATGCAAATGAAGAGTTCCTCTTCCTTGTGACTCTACCATCCCAAAATATGCAGCTACTTGACCAAACACCCCCATTGAGGATTTTGCTTGGAATGGTGTCACCTTGATTCCAAATAAGATCTCTAAAACTGTTGAAATAAGGAAATAAAAAAACTTGGCTGCTGCGTAGGAATTGTCGGCCATGTTTTGTGCCTATTTTTCAGCATCTGGGCCATTTGCAGCGATAAAATCATCAAAATTGATGGATTCACCTGCAAATATTTGTGCTATCGGATTATGAAGATCAGAGGGATTGATGGTAATCCATAGAAAGGGTGGACCCATAACAATAGATGTCAACCAGATTTGACTTTGAAGCTGAAATCAAGCTTGATCAGAACCTTTGACTTGACCAGATGATGTATGAACATGCTTCTTGAGCAAACAAATGGCTGGATCAGATATAGGTTGATTATTTTCCTCCTCTTGGATGGCTTTCTCAAGCATGCTCGTAGTGATACTTGATATAACATGAAGATCATGATCGAAGTTTTGTTGCTGTATCTGCATGTGTGATGATGCCAATGTTTCCCGGTGTTGGGAGATGCCAAAAGCAACAAATGGAAAGGTTTCATGCTTGCAAAACTGTCTGTTATGATATTGCAAGGCCCAATGCACATGTTCTCTGAAACCTAGATCTGCAGGATGATAGCCTTTGATCCCTCCTATGCCATAGGGGTACAAAGATGGAAAAGCCTTTTCAAAAAAATTTGGTGTGTCAGGAGTAAAAACTTCTCCAGGGCAGGCTTTGCCAAAATCACGTACAGGCTCATTCCCATGTCGTATTGCATATCCTCCTTCTTTGCCTTGCTGCCATAAATTGGCTAGCCCTCACATCATCAACTCGTTTGCAGTTATCTTGGATGTATCCATGTCAATTGTTCCATTAATTTGAAGTGGAACTACATCAGGAACAGAGTTCATTTCATCTAGTATAAATTTTAGTAGAGTATGACAAAGAAAAAACCTATCTTTAGACTCACTGAATGGCTCAGTTATAACTTTGTCTTCGACCTCAATGTTAACAGCTATGTTTTTGCCGGTGATCATGGGACCTGTTTTGTCTGAATCTGTAGGTAATGTTTTAGACTTTTATTTTAAGTAATATATATACATTCTTACCTGAAGGTATGGATTGGTCTTGCAGTACTTGATCAATTATTTCAACGTCTTTGGATTGGCGTACTATGCTTGTGATTTTGACAGGAACATCATCTTTTGGAAGGGCTTGTATTTGAAATCCATCTATTGTTATGTCACCAAAATATTTGACATTATGGATCTTGAGCCATTGCAGTGCCTCAAATACTACCTGCCAGCATACTCGAAAGGTGGAGTACAACCATTTCTTGGGCAGGTCTCCTTAGCGATTGAAAGTCCGGTCAGGTCCAGTCTTTTGACCCAAAAATTAGGCAACTGCAACCGCAACCGGTTGCCAGTTTATGCAAAAATCAAAAGACCCGACCGCAACCACAAAAAAAACCACAAAAGACTGGTCCAAATTGGTTGCAACCAGTCCTGCATAAGACCAGTTGCAACTGGTTGTCAACTGGTCTTTTACCCTCAACACTACTTGTTCATTCGGTTACACAGACATGTGCATGCCATCAATTGGATCATATTGACCTTTGGATGAGCCAAATTGGTTAGAATTGACGGAGCTATAGTCAAAAATGTAAAAACGTGGGTCAAATCAGTACTTTAATCATATCTACACCATTTCTTATCCGTTTGACATCATTCTGGGCTCATTTTCAAGCGTAAACATGGCGCTACAAGGCTATCAATACGCCCTGACTGTGCCATCAGTTTCAACCAGTTTAAACCGGGTTTTTTTGGTCTGGTCCTAAGCGGTCTGTCTGACCTAAAAACAAGGCAACTGCAACCACTGGTCTGGTCTTTTCTGGTCCGGTCCAGTCCAGTTGCCGGTCTTTTTCCGGTCTTATGGACCAGACTTTCAAACACTAGGTCTCCTAACCCAATAAAAGTCACAGATAGCACAGATGGAAGTATAGCTAATGGTCAAGGCATTATATTGCCAGAAATCATAGATGAAATTCCACTGGAATCCAGATCATACGTTGTGACTGATCCGTGCATACCTCATTGAAGCGTCTGAGGATTTTTCAGTCAATATACTTTGGAAAACAGTTTGAACACATAAATGCAAGGGTAAAGGTGCATGATGAAGAGTTGTTCTGGAAAAATCAAAACCTGAAGCTGCCAGGGAATTCTGCCAACCCACAGATTGTTTGCAAGACTGAGAGGAGGATGTTCATTTGATTTTGTTGAAAGAGAGCTGTAACAGTCCTGGCATATTTGAATGGTGGTTGCAGTGGAGTTTATTTTGACACCACATAGTTTGAGAAGTGCACCATTGTAAAGATCATGTGCTGGGTGTGGATGTCTAGGAGTAAGTTGATGACAATTGGGGATGTCTGTTAACAGCATATCCATCATTCCATGTTCCCTGCCTCTCCTTTCATGCCCACAAATGCTGCACACATAGAGGCAAATAGCTGCTGCTAATGTGGCATTATAGAATTGTTGGTAACATTCTTTGACCTCCTCCAGAGTGGGAAGTTCCATGAATTTTGATGGGTTGTGCTCTTCCATCCAGCTTGAGACCCTAGATGTTTCTATGACATGTATGAGCATTGTCTGCCCTCTTTTGCTTCCAAACAATAGCTAGATCCTGACTAACCTGCTGCACATCAAGGGCTTGACTTTGTCTTGCACTTGCAGCAGCACAAACAAGTTGATGGAGTTGTGTTGAGCCGTGTGCTACAATAGCATCAATAATCTGTTTCTTGACTCTTTCACCTTAAGAAAGAGTTAGTTGTTCTTTACAGAGCTGCTGTAGCTGTTTAACAGAGAGTAGAGCGGCAGCTTCACTTAGAGTAGGTGTCATGATAGTTGTCAATTTATGCTAACTGGAATAAGAGCATGTTGTAGAAAAACTTAGTTGAATGCACTTAACTGTAATAGGAAAGTGTATGACAGAACAAATAATTGAGGTATAAATTTTCAAATGACAAACAAGTGAGGAGCCACCTGTATCTTTTGTTCTTTCCATGCCAACACCTGAAGACAGTAACATTGTCGATGATGCTGCACCAGATAAGAGTAGTGACAAAGTCTTCACCTCACAAAAGACTACCTCTGACTCTGCCCATCTCTCTCCCGTTTCTCCCTCAAAAACCATTTAATCCAACAAAATCTGCCCCCAACTCCTCATAGTGGTTCCAGCTTTGTGGCTCCGGAAGAATTCATTTGTCTTTGCTCGACAAATGATAGAAACAATCTCCTTGAAGGTGATGCATATCTTGGATATAGCAGTTTCAAGAGTGGACGGGATGATTGTTGGGTGTGGAGGAACGTAGAAAATGGTCAGGCTCTTGTGACCAAGGAATCTGCTCAAGCTGTTGATGCTTCTGAAGCTGCGTGTGTAGAGGCAGAGGCTTCTGCCCTGCCTGTTCTCAAAATTCCCAAGTATGATCATGCCACGTTGTTGGTCATTGTCCAAATCACTCCAGAAGATTGTTGGATGTTGTCAGACGCTAATTGGAAAGGCCCAACAGACATGTGCAAGCAATTTTCTAATGCCAAACTAAGCTGCACCAGGGACGTTCTAGATCATGCAGTTTTTTGGCAGATTTTGTGCTTGCAAAAGACAATCTTTGCTTTCTTCTTTCCAAGGCAACCACTCATCCTGTACTCACAAAATTGGGTATATTTGTTCAACAAGAAGAGAAAGGACACAAAAAGATCAAATTTTGCTATGCACTGTTTGAAGTCAGTTGTTGTCTAATCTTTGGAAAGTGTGATGCTAATGTTACATCAATAGTGTTGTGATGAGCCTAGTATTGAAGGTAACCTCTAGCTTGAGGGGTCAATAGCCATCATTCATTTCAACTTGAAACATTGGCGCTTTGCTTCCTCGGACATTTTTGTTGCTGACATAGTCAACATGAAGGTTTTGATTCCCTCAAAGGAATCTGGACCAGTCACTCCTAAGAAGAACCGCATAATCAACACAAAGAATCCTATGTCTACATCCCCCTCCTCCACCAAAAAATGTTGCATCAATGAAGATAATAATTAGCTTACCACTTGTATGTAACAGACTTGGTCATCATAGTAAAACAGTTTTGGCTAAGTCAATAGTGTCAATATAACCATCATCACTGTGACTATATGATACGCAGACATAAAAAATTGTCGTGTTTGATGGCAATAGACTTGAATAGTGTCGCATTTATGACTTGACTATTATGTAAGTAATTCCCAAACATGTGACACATCTATTCCAGTTACCGACTCTATACCTGTGAATATAAACAGATCATGTTCAAATGTTTTGCGGTGTTTCTCAAAGGTAGTGTCAGGGGACTTCCATTTTTGGGTGATCAAGGCAAACTCCGGAGTTTGATCATTTTCGGAGATTTGCCCCCTTTGGGTTTTCTCTTGTTTTTTGCGGCTTATGTGTACTGTACAGCTGGTTCCCACGCTTCCCAAGTCTCTGAAGCGTTGCTCCTGGCATAGGGGATCCCTAGACTTGTTCTCTTTGGATCTCCCTCTGCCAGGTGTGTAG
>JAGGAS010028382.1:0-11013 GCA_017657355.1 Termitomyces sp. K1Ac | reverse complement strand
CCTAGTAAGAGGTGACATCTTAACGTCAATTTACTTAGCTGTTGAGGAAGACCTCGATCACCTACCAATGTAAGCCATCAGGGTTCTTCCGTTTTTTCTCTTTTGCTAAGCAGCACTTCGTGTAGTTTCTTGCTATCAGCTTGAAGATGGATCCCTCACTGAGATTTGGAAATCGGTTGGAAGCTGGTGACTCTCAATTCTCGTGGGATTCAAGACCATGATGCACTTTCAGGGGGAAGAGCAGTCCCTCCCCTTCAAGCAAGTATTGCGAGTGACGGGCGTAACTTACCGCTGGATACACCTGCGGTGCTACTCCTGCATTATCCCCCTCCGTATATCTTCTCGGATTCAGGCTTGCCCAGCCTGCGCCTAGTAAGGAGAGGGGACATCTTAACGTCAATTTACTGGTAGCTGTTGAGGAAGAGCTCGATCTACTACCAATGTAAGCCTAAGCCATCAGGCCTCAGGGTTCTGTCGTTTTCTTTTTTTTTTCGCTGAGCAGTACTTACCTCAAGATTTAGCTACATCTCAACACGGATTCAGACCTCATCCTATTTGGGCCGGGCGTCTCAGTATGTACTCCTAGGAAAAGCGCGAACTGGAATAACCCGTCTGTTTACTCTTTACTTGTACTGTGCACTTCAGGTGTCGGGTGGAGGACCAATCCATATCGAACTGTTCCACTCTAAATCCTTCTACTTACCAAATACTGAGCCAATCACAGTCGGCACCGACTGCGCCCGGCATCATATGGCTTCTCAGTTAACACTTCTCACACCCCAGCACGATCAACAACAACAACGTCCGCACCCCAGCGCTGTCATTTACCTGTCCTCGTGTGTTCATCCCAGCCCATGCGTCTTAACCTTATGGCTTCATACATGTCTCAAATACCAACTCGAAGCTCAAGAATCGAGATGCAATTTGGTTCGTACATAGATATGTTTAGCAGTTCCACAACATCACAACATCTTTTTTGACAACAACATCTTTTTTTGACGACAACATCTTTTTTGACGACAACATCTTTTTTGACGCTACTACTATATAGTGTTATATCAAGCGTTCGTCAACGACGACTACACTAACTAATCCTAAGTGAACATTTTGTGATAGTACCCATCGTGGACCTCTAAGCCTAGGTGAACTTTTCCCTCCACTCGTCATACGCGTAATCAGTATACTCAAAACTCTGGATTTCTTTGATCTCCAGATCCACAGAACTCGGAAACGAATGATCTTCCGCCCACTTCTTTATTTCAGTCGTATGACGCCCAACTTGCCTGTCAGCTTGAACGACCAAAACCAAACATCGTAAACAGGGCGCCGTCAAAGAAACCGTTCTCATGTCGTCATCCCAATATTTCGGTTTGAGCAGATACAACTCCTCCAATGCAGGAAACTGTCGAAGGGACGGTATCGTGACAGTCCCTCGCTTGGGCGAAGATCTGAATCTATTCAGCGAAACACGCTTCAACTTGGGAAACACCGTTTTCGATTGTGCCAAGCCTTCAAATGCTTGTACCATGACTCCGGTCAGACTCTCCAGCGTAGCCGCACATGGTAACGACAAGAGATTCCAATGCGAGAACCAATCCGGCCAATATGATACATTCCGCGCCCCGGTGCACTTATTGAGAATAATCCCAGCAGGGCCAGTTGGGACTTCGTAGTCTATCATCAGATCCTGCACCCGCGTAGCGAAGAATTCAACATCTCGTTTTTCAAAGGTCGGTAAAATTCGTTTATATATGGCAGTTTCACCATAGCGGTAGGACTGCTGGTCTCCGTAAGTTATGGTATCGCCAAGGTCTTCTGGCCGTTTTACCACCAGAAGTCTTTTGTAGATGATCTTTTCCACGCAGAACTGAATGCGTTTCGATACAATTGAGAGGACATGAGCACGTCCAGGATGAAGTTCAACAGCAAGTTTGAAGATGATGTCTTCAATTTCTCGGGGAAGCGGACCTTTCATATTCTATTTTCTAGAGTTAGTAACTATGTCAGTAATAGCGGTGTGGTTTCCATACTGACTGAATGCTCGCCCAAAGTTTGTGGGATATAGGAGACTTGTCACCAACGAGGTCTGAAGCCACTGCTTATAAGTACGGGTGCCACTTATGTACTACGTAATTTGACAGTGAGAACCTTTCACACGTCGCCAAACCCCGGGACCGACTCATCCAGTCCTTACGTGTGAGCGCCTCACGAGTTTTCTCTCACTATATTCATGACTCGGCACTCAGGGGCCTCTGCCTTCGACACAAAGTGACGCGATAACCCAATAATCCCGCCAATTCCCATGGAACTCACTAACCTTCTCCCTCTCCTGTGTAGCACCGCTTTGCCCGCCTCGTTTCAAGCCCAATCCCAACTTCTTCTTCTGCATTCAAGAAGAAACTTTCTATAAGCCAAGTATCCCGGATATCCTTACCACTTACTACCTCCTCATGCATCGTGGGTCTTAACAGACCTATTTGATTCATGAAAGGTAGAAAACTTCCTGGGATGGACAACTTACAACCGTGCTGCAGTGACACACGTGAGGTTTCCTGCTATTGGAGGCATAGGACGAACCTCTCCGATTCAGAGATAAAACCGGTTGGAAGCTAGCGCTGAAAGGTTCCCGCACGCGGCTTGACCATGATGAGGTTTCAAGGCGAAGAGCACTCCCTCCACTTCAGAGGCACCACCTCTGTCTGACACAGCTGGCGCCAGCATCGCGAGTGGCATAACCTACCTCTGCTCCTGCATTATCCCCTCCGTATATCGACTGTTGCATCTTCTCAGACTTACCTTGGGAGCCTTGGCCCGTCCTCAGTCCAACAATTCCTTGTATATCGTGCACTAAACCTTTTGCACTCACCTCCTTCTCCAACATCGAACTGAACTTTTGTATGAAGCACCTGGATAGGGTGAGACAAACGGATTGGTCGAACGTCCAACTGAGCAAGGTTGAGCGGAGTCGAATCAATGAAATGAACGCCAAGGAGGAGTTTGTGATTGAGTTGAACCCATTCATGTTCCCAGGCTAAGACTCCAGTCAATATTTCATGGCCCTACGACGTACAATAGGTTAACCATGGTTGTCGCCCCCGGCACTCCTGTCCGTAGCACACACTGACTTCATCTACGGGTCACCAACACACACTGACATCACCTATGCCTCACGTCTACCTCCCAGTTTCTTGTTCCTTGAACTCCCGCTTGAATTGCCTCACCCAACACCACCAGATCATCCTAAGGCAAAGTTTAGGCGGCGAATCTCATTTCTAGCCAGATTTTGACCCTCGGTCCGTATCAGCTTTCCTTCCCCTTATACACTCTCTGCATTTCATGCCTTCTGTGACTCCATTGGTATTCCAATCGACGGACTGAATCAACTCCTGTTTCTCGGCTGAATACACAGGAAAAAACTCATATCATTGGCTTTCAGTGGCCTATACACCGTTGATATCATTGTCAGTAATATGTCACAGTAAGTCCTCTTAATCAATTTACATAGAGCCTCAATCTGACTCCGTCCGTAGTCGGTCTCGACACATGCCTATGTTTATTGAGCAGGGATGATGGGCAGTGCAGAGGGCGCTGGTGAGGATTTCGGTTGTTTTGTGCTCTGTCACGGTACACACGTGACCTTACCTACATACCAGTAGTCAGTAGCTCATACAGTCCCTACCTTAGTCCATTTGGTTCTCAGGTATGTTTCATTGACGCTACTATTGACAGTACCTACAATACATTTGGTTCTCAGTGCTACCTGACGCGCCGCGTTGCGATTCGCTTGTCACGAGCCTTACACTTGGACTAAGGTCTTCATAAATTTTCAATGTCCCAACAACCTGCAGCAGATGTTCCACCCGAGAGGCAAATCGCGGACATGGTCTTTGAGGCCATCAAGGGCGAGCTTGCAACGCAGCTGGAGTCGAGCCTCGAGGGTGTTCGGACGCAGATGGACACGATGGCGGCGTCCCTAACCAAACTCACGGACGGTATGGACGTTGCATACGACCGCATCGCGCTACTGGAACAGGCAATGATGGAGCACTGCGGTCGAAAACCCAAAATCAACCCACCAGCGGTTTACGATGGGAAGTTGAGGGCATTGGCTGACCAGTTCGTCCGGCAGATCAGGGCTGCGGCGGAATTCGAGACTTTCCGAGATGACTTGCAAAGAATCCTATGGGCAGAGTCTTACCTTACAGGGTCGGCCCTAGAGTGGTCTTGCGTTATTACAACGGGTGAGGAGGATCCAGAACTAAATCCGCGCCGTTCCAGCTACGATGCATGGGTAGCGGACTTCAAAGCCGCGTTCTGTACACGAGACCCGGCCCAGGATGCGTTGGATAGTATTGCCGTCCTGAAGCAAGGCTCGAAGACGATCACCGAATATTGTACGGCGTTTTTCGAACTGAAAGGGAAGTTGGGTCGGGCTGACGCAGAAGGAGAGTACGTTAAGGACCGTTTCTGGAAAGGCTTGAACCAGGCAGCTATGGAGGCGCTGGTCCACACGGACTATAAGACGGTGGAGGAGGCCAGGGATGTTCTCCTGCGCAGGGAAGGGAAGTTGGCGGACATTGCAGTAGCGAAAAAAGGGGGGGTCAGTGGCACAACACCTCAGTTCCGCACGCATCGCCGTCCACTACCACCACCTTCAACAATGCACCAGCTAGAGCAGCACCACCGCCAACCCCAGCAGACCTGAACGCAATGAACATCGACCGTGCAAAGGGAACATTGACAACAAAAAGTTCGTCGACAAAGAAATGCTTCAAGTGTGGTCAGTTCGGCCATTTCATAGCGGAGTGCCCTATGTGGATGGAGTCCATCAAGGCAGCAATACGCAAGGCGGTAGGAGGAGGAAAGGGAGGAGAGCCAGGAGCGGGTTTTGTGTAGGGTTGCCTCGTGTCACCGCGACGAGTGCAACCAATCGGTTCCATGTACTCACTCCACAAAATGGTATTGTTTTGCATGGCCCAGACGAAGCGAGTGCTAAGAAAAAAAGGAGGCGGGGATGGAGGGGAGCGGTGATTCATGCAAGGTCACCAAGGTCAGCATATTCGGCGTTGGAACTCCCGGTTACATTGCAAATACACGAGGATTCAAGGGTGCGCATAGTCGACACACGTGCCATGGTTGACTCGGGGGCGACTTGTTGTTTTGTCAACCCACGTTTTGTGGAAGACCAAGCCTTGCCGACAGTGGTAAAAAAACGTCCAATGCGCCTACGCACGATCGACAATTCAGAGGTCAGGTCAGGTTTAATCGTGAGTGAGGTTCACTTACGAGTGGTGTTGGGCGACCATGCGGAGACTCTAGTGTTCGATGTAGCGGACATCGGAGACGATAACCTGATCCTCGGCGTCAACTGGCTCCGAAAACACAATCCAGTGATCAATTGGACAAGGTCAACGATAAACTTCGAGTCTAAGTTTTGCAAGGAGTCGTGTTTGCCAAGGGTTGCGGCAGCAGTAGCCGTGCCAGCGCAGAACAGAGGAGGCGGCCCACGATGCCCACCGTCAAAGCGAGAACTGGAGAGGAGGAGGAGAGCGGAGAGAAGGGAGGAGGCAGCAAGGAGGAGAGGTGAGGTGGTGGTGACACGAGAGGAGGAGGAGAGATTGAAACTGCTAACACCGGCGACACCAAAGCAGGGTCTGCGCAGGGTGAAGATGTCTGCACGAAAAGCGACATGCACGACGCCAGCGGGCTCAAGGGCCCAGGGGGTGCCTCCATGAGAGAGGTTCCACGGCCTCAAGAGGGTACGCACCAGAACAACACGCTTTCGACGAGGACAACGGGATGAGGCGGTGCGAGTTGCAAAAGCATGTATCGATGATGCAATTGTGAGAGCAGAAATGGGGGCTGGGACAAGCAGTGAAGGTGCTTACTTGGAACAGAAGTGGGACATGCAATCATGCAGAGACTCTGCAGGCCCATCGCTGCGGATGAGTGAAGAGCGTGTGGCGGCAGGACGGAGCAAGTCGCAAGCGTTAGCGGAGGAGGCAGGGAAACGACAGGGGAGAGTACAGAAGACGGTGGAGGAGATGGTGCCCAAAGATTTCCATGAATTCTTGGATGTGTTTGACAAGAAGAGGTCGGAACGTTTGCCAGCACATCGGAAGCACGATTTGGGCATCGAGTTAGTGGAAGGGGCGGAAGTACCACCACCAGGGAAGTTATACCAGTTGGCACCGGCAGAGCTGAGGGCACTGCGGGAGTTCATCGATGAGAATCTTGACAAGGGGTATATCCAACAGTCCAGCGCTCCTTGCGGGGCTCCCGTGTTCTTTGTTAAAAAGAAGGATGGCTCCTTGCGCTTGGTGGTGGATTTTTGGGCGCTGAACGCGGTCACCAAACCGGATGCCTACCCAATTCCGTTGACAAACAAACTCCTGGACAGACTGAAAGCGGCAAAGGTTTTCACGACCTTGGATATGCGGTGGGGGTATTATAATGTTAGGATTCGAGAGGGTGATGAGTGGAAGACGTTGTTTTGGACACGGTACGGCCAGTTCGAGTTTTTGGTGATGCAGTTTGGGCTGCGGAACGCGCCAGCTGCATTCCAACGTATGGTTAACGAACTGTTCCATGATTTGGTTGATGTGTACGTGGTTCTATATCTGGACGACATTATCATCTTTTCGGAAGACCCAACCAAACACGATGAACACGTACAAGAGGTGCTCCGCCGGCTCAGGGAGGCAGATCTGTTCTTGAAACCAGAGAAATGTCGCTTCCGCACAACGGAGGTGGATTACCTGGGCTTGAAGATATCTCCAGGACAGGTGGGCATGGACCCTGTAAAGGTGAGTGGCGTCACTGACTGGCCCACTCCCCGCAATGTGCAACACGTAAACCAATTTTTGGGATTTTGCAACTTCTACTGTCGATTTGTCGAGGACTACGCAACGATCACCCGACCACTCGAGAGGTTGAAACGGAAAGGTTGTGTGTGGCGGTGGGGAAAAGAGGAACAGGATGCATTTGATGGGCTGAAGGCGGCGTTCATAAAGGCCCCAGTGTTGATGATGCCAAGCATGGAGGCACCGTTCAGGGTGGAGACAGATGCGTCGGATTTTGCGGTGGGGGCGGTGTTGTCGCAGCAGACAGAGGATGGGGAGTGGCGACCGGTGGCGTTCTTTTCCAAAGCCATGCAACCGGCAGAGAGGAACTATGACGTGCACGACAAGGAGTTACTTTCAGTCGTCAGGGCCTTTGAAGTGTGGAGACCTTACCTCGAAGGAAACCCTTCCACCGTCGACGTCTTCTCAGACCATCGCAACCTCGAATATTTTATGACTGCAAAGGACTTGAACCGCCGACAAGCACGCTGGAGTCTCTTTCTAAACCGCTTTGTGTTCCTGATACACCACAGACCAGGGCGGCTGAGCGCAGGGCCAGATGGGTTGTCTCGCCAGCCAGACCATGAGGTATCGAAGGAGACCAAAGATAACTCGGCGCAGACGGTGTTGACAGATGAGAAGGTGGCCAAGAGGGGGGTGGTCTTGGAGTTGGACAGGTGTGGTGGATCAGAGGTGGTGAATAGAGTGGCAGCGGCACAGAAAGTGGTGGCGGATGGCAGCATACTGCAGAAGATCAAGGAGGTGGCCCAGAAGGACCCGAAGTTGACGCCGCTGTGGGGATTGGAGAACGCGCCGGCGTTGGTGAAGAGGAGGTTGAGGGAGTTTGTGGTGGAAGATGGACTGGTGCGGTTCAGGGGCCTGGTCTACGTCCCGGACGACGAAGAGGTGAAACGGCTGATCCTCCAGCTATATCACGACTCGATACCAGCAGGACACCCAGGGCAGGCGAATACGTTGGCGCTCATTGCCAGGAATTATTACTGGCCACGAATGTCAGAATATGTTCGACGTTATGTGGAAGGGTGCGAGACTTGCCAGAGAATCAAACCCAGACACCAAAAGCCCTTCGGACCCCTTCAACCGCTGGAAATTCCAGATGGCCCCTGGCAACATATTTCGACGGATTACATCGGGCCTCTGCCACTGTTGCGCGGACATGACATGATCCAGGTAGTGTGTGATAAGGCCACGAAACGGGCTCATTTCTTGGGAGCGCATGCGACGGCATCAGGAAATCCCCGGTGATCTGGAGAGACCTTGTACAAGCCGGTACCCCAGGCCTCCAGGCCACCAGCTCACCAGCTAGGTTCAAATCCCCCACCAGGTCAGATTTTTGACATTTTTTTTGTGGGCTCTGGATGCCTTTCAAAATTTTTTTCTTGAGTCATTATATTCACCACAACATATAATGTTATTACAGAGATTTCAGTGATATTTTACATTAATATGAACTGTCTATGAGCGAGCGAGTTTCTGGTGGCTGTGCTACCAGCCCACCAGCCCACCAGATTTTCGGGAACTTCCTGATGGGACAACGTGGCGGCAATGTGCGATACGTTCATGGAAAGGGTCTGGTGTCTGCATGGGACCCCGAAGAAAGTGGTTTCGGATCGAGGTCCACAGTTCGTCGCGAGATATGTGAAGCAGATGTGGGAGAGATTGGGTATCAAACCAGCGTTGTCGACGGCATACCACCCCCAAACGGACGGACAGACGGAGAGGGTGAACCAGGAGTTGGAAGTATACCTGAGGGCGTTCGTCGATTATTATCAGGACGATTGGATGGAATGGTTACCTTTCGCAGAGTTTGCATATAACAATCGTACCCACTCGGCAATTGGGATGTCGCCCTTCTACGCAGAATATGCATACAACCCAACGTTCTCCATTGACCCCGTAAATTCGCAGTCGGTACCAAAAGCGGACGCACGCCTAGACAGGATCAGGGAAGTGCAGGGGGAGTTGAGAGGTTTGCTGGAGCTGGCGGCGGAGAGAATGAAGAGATTCTACGACGCGTGGGTGGACGAGTCGCCAGAATACATTGTGGGCGATCGCGTGTACCTCGAACGCGCGGACCTGCATTCGAACCGGCCGAGCAACAAGCTGGATTTCAAAAGATTCGGTCCCTTCAGAATATCTCAGAAGATTTCAGACACGGTGTACCGTTTGGACCTCCCCAATGGGTGGTCAATCCACAATGTTTTCCACGTGTCGTGCTTGATTCCGGCGCGGGAAGACACAATTCTGGGACGGCAACAGGAACCTCCACCGCCGGTACAGATGGAGACGGGCGACGAGGTCGAGATCGAAAGAATTCTAAAGGAAAGACGCACGAGAGGGGGAGTGTGGGAGTTCTTGGTGCGGTGGAAAGGCTACGACAAAAGCGAAGACGAGTGGCTGAAGGAATACGACATGCCCCACGCGCTGGAGGCAATACAAGAATTCCGAGAGAACGAAAGAACACGTGGGAAGAGTCGACGTGGCGGGAAACGAGATTAGCGCCTTGATAAGCGCCCAGTCTACGATCTTTTTTTTTCCATTCACCTACCTTACAAGGAGGGGCCGGGTGTCACGGTACACACGTGACCTTACCTACATACCAGTAGTCAGTAGCTCATACAGTCCCTACCTTAGTCCATTTGGTTCTCAGGTATGTTTCATTGACGCTACTATTGACAGTACCTACAATACATTTGGTTCTCAGTGCTACCTGACGCGCCGCGTTGCGATTCGCTTGTCACGAGCCTTACATGCTCGGGAAGGCGGCAAGTATGGCAGGATTGATTGCGCCGCTGGGAAACAGGCTGGTAGGCGTGAATGCTGTTCATCGGTGACGGCGGGACGCCCGGACGCCTTCAACAACGTCACATTGTCATGGGGTCAAGGGTTCTTTGTCACGCGGCGGCCGCGCACAACGACTACGAACGTAGTACATCTCACTACATACAGAACTTTTCCTTCCAATCGCCATACTTAAAGTTGAAGTTATCATAAATGAATTGACCGCCGACCGCTTTAATATCAGTTGGAAATACTAAGGTCAATCCGAGTCTTGTCATGATATTTACATATGCTGTCTCCCTGAGTCACAAGTTTCCCTTTATATATCTCATATATTTCTAGTGTCATATGTTCTCTCATTTGTTCTTACCCTGCCGGAGCTCATCGAGCTCAATTAATACTTACACATACTACATTTACATTACGGAAGCTCTATATAAACTACCTAGTAACTACCGAATAATTCATCCTTTTTACCTGCTGTTCAACTGGTTATGGGCCCCGATCGCAACTAAATCTTACTCGCATATTATCCTTGCTCGACGTTCTACTCATCTCGCACCTCGCTATTTCGATGTCCACCGAAACCTCATCATCGCCTCATCGCATCGATGCGCTCAAGGGCGCCGAGAACTACGCGGTATGGAAGATCAAGATGATTGACATCTTGACTGACCTCGACCTAATTGATTACGTCAAGGGCACTACCACGATCCCGGTCGACGCAGCAAAGGTAATTGAAGTGAAGACTTGGAAGACGAAGGACCGGAAGGCCCTTTCAGCGATACGGCTACGCGTTGGTGATGCTCCGCTTGTCTATATTGCGGGATCGACGACGTCGAAGGATGCCTGGGACACGCTCAAGGCGATGTATGAGGCGTGCGGCGCCATAGGCATCATTACAGTGCGCCGGAAGTTGTTCCGTGCACAATGCGAGGATGGCGGCAACGTCGAAGAGCATATTCGGATGCTCAAGGGGTTGGTCGAGGAGCTCGCGGCCCTGGGATCGAAGATAAGCGATGAGGAATTTAGTATAACCTTACTCACCTCACTGCCAGACACCTGGGATCCCTTCATCTCTGCAGTCGACACCTCTACACTGAAGGAGAGCAGCAAGCTCATCGCACGAATACTTGAAGAAGATCGTCGAATCCGCTCGCGGGGTGGTGATACAGCGCTCGCAGCGAGATACAACCCGAATGTAACGTGTTTCGAGTGTAAGGAGAAGGGGCATATTGCCTCTCATTGCCCCAAGCGTAAGAAGTCCAGCGAAAACTCTGGAAAGAAGTGGAAGCCACGCGGACGTGGTAAAGCACGAAAGAAAGACGCACCTAATCCCGACCAGGCTCACCAGGCCTCCACAGATGAC